>CAKOHB010000042.1:1532500-1560000 GCA_934046635.1 Buathra laborator
TGAACAAACTGTGTGAATGTGTCCGTATGATTGTGAGGGGCAGTGCCCGTCTGGTCGGGCTTAGGCAACCAGGCGTGGCACCCAGCGAGCAGGGAGTTGCTGACATCGTCGCGAGGCCGCGCACCCGATCCGCGGCGAGGACGTTGGTGGCTTCTCAGCCTGAGCCTCTTCTTTCGGCACCACACTCCCATTTGCCCACGGGTAGCGCTGGCTGTTCGAGCCTCAGATGTCAGCGTAGTGTTCTCGGTCTTCGTGCCGTCAATGTTGTGTTGGATAGGTGCGATAGGGTTTCCGAGTCCTCGGGACTCCTGAACGCGGTAGAGTCACGTAGATTCGCGAGTTGTGGACCCCGCGAGGTCCGTATAGTCATCGATAGGTGCGACGCGGTAGAGTCACGGGTATTCGCGAATTGTGGACCCCGCGAGGTCCGTAGAGTCACCGATAGGCGCGACGCGATAGTAGAGACACCTCAGGATAGTTCCGCGAACGCGACCCCCCCAATAAACACCCCTGTCCCTTGTGCCCCCAACGACATTGCCCTCCCCTTCAGTACCACGGGAATTAGGATACTGCAGCTGAACATGAGGCGTTCAGAGGCAGTAACGGGTGAGGTGCGTTCCCTCATTCGTCAAAAGCGACTGGACATCCTGCTGTTGCAGGAACCATATGTCCAGAAGCCGGACGAGAGGCACACCTTCTTCGGTCTAGGATCGTCAGTACAGGTTGCAGCTGTACGCCGGGGTACACCCTGGGCTTCCGTAGCAGTTTGCAATCCGACCTTCAAAATGGTCTTCATCTCGCAGCTCAGCACGGCGCACTGTGTTTGTGCGGAAGTGCTGGCGCCCGGCTTCTCGTTCTACGTCGTCTCTCACTATTTTCAGTTCAGAGACGATATCGAGGAGCACCTCAGACACCTCGGAAAGGTGCTTCATGCGCTGAGGGGGAAGAGAGTATTCGTTTCGTTAGATGCCAATGCTAGGTCGTCCCTTTGGGGACGTCAGGAGACGAACGAGCGAGGAGCTCGTCTCGAGCGTCTCATCCAGGATTTCGGCCTGGAAATTTTCAACGACGCTGAGCAACAGCCGACGTTCTGGACCCCAAGAGGTGAATCATGGATCGATGTCACCCTGGGAACTCCATCCATGTCCTGCTTCATCAAGGAATGGAATGTTCGTCCGAGCTGGTCAACCAGCGATCATAGGGCGATTGACATCAGGCTGCAAGTACCAAAGGCCGCAGTTGGAAATCGGGGATGCGGTCTCGAACGGTTCAACACCCGTCGTGCCGATTGGGATCGTTTCGCTGAAATCGTGACGGCTCTCTCACGGGCTAGGCTGGAGGGACTTGCACTTGATTCAGCGCAAGATGTCGAGATTATGGCTGCGACTCTCACGGGCGTTCTTACAGAAGCCTGCACCGAGTCTATGCCACGAAAAGTCCGTTTTAGAAAGTCCAACCCGTGGTGGACGGCCCAACTTACCAATATGAAGAAGAACGTGTACCGATTCATGCGTGCATACCAGCGGGAAAGAGCGCAGCCCGAACGCCTCGTTAAACTGCAAGAGTACCGCACTTCTTTGCGAAAGTACAGCCGTGAGGTGAAAAAGGCAAAGCGCGACAGCTGGAGGAAATTCGTCACGTCGTACGGGAATTCGGAGCCCTGGGGCTTCGTCTATAAGCACCAGGCGGACAAACTCCGAATTGAGAAAGTGCTAAGCACGATCCGGCTTGACGGAACTTCCACAATGGATATGCGAGAAACCGCCAGCGGCCTTCTGGACACGCATGTCCCTGATGACCGGGAGGAGGATGATACCCCGTGGCACAGACGGCAGCGCGAAAAAGCGCAGACGCCGCCGGACACGGAAGACGCCGAAGTATTCACCGAATTCGAGGTGAAAAAGGCGTGTAGGACCTTTAAAAATGGTAAGGCTCCAGGGCCCGACTTCATCGAAGTCGAAGTCCTGAAAAGGGCAGTTATAACAATCCCCGGTCAGCTGGTTCGTCTCTTCAACGGGTGCCTTCAGTGGGGCGTCTTTCCCTCTGCCTGGAAGGAGGGTAACCTTCGTGTTCTCCTGAAGGGCGAGAATAAGGACGAGAAGGACCCGAAATCGTACAGGCCAATATGCCTGCTTTCCGTGATAGGTAAACTGTTCGAGAAACTCATCCGCAAGCGTCTTTCCGAGACGATGGATGACGGCGGCATCTCCGATAGGCAGTTCGGCTTCATGCCTGGTAAGTCCACGGAAGATGCGATCGTTGAGCTGCGCAACATGGTTCGCGCTTCAGCGGCGACTTACACCGTCGCCTTGCTCTTCGATATCGCCGGGGCCTTTGACAACGTCTGGTGGCCCATGGTATTTAGGAGTCTTCGTATTAGGGGTTGCCCGGCAAATGTCTACAAAGTACTTCAGAGTTACTTTGATGACCGTCGGGTGACAATCGCGTGGGGGGATGAAAAGGTGTCCAAGCGTGCTACGAAGGGTTGTCCACAAGGTTCCGTCCTTGGCCCGGCGTGTTGGAACCTTATGTTCGATTCATTGCTCAGGGACTTCGAGCAACAGTTCCCAGATCGTTTCATCGCCTATGCGGACGATCTTCTTGTCCTCGTTAAAGGCGAGTCGCGAAGGGAGATAGAAATTGAGGGTCAGCGAGTGGTAGATAGAATTGTAGAATGGAGTAGGAAGGCTAGGCTTGAACTTTCCGCGAAGAAAACGGAGGCGATCCTCCTGAAGACCGTGTGGGTTCGTAGACCACCGGTAGGTAGACGCGGGGGAGCGCGCCCCGATCGTCAACGTAGGCGCGAAACGAAGCCGGATTTGGCACGTAGGTATCCGACCATTAGGATAGGCGAAACCGCGATTCCCTTTAGAGACAGCGTTAGGTATCTTGGCGTCCACTTTGACAAGGAAATGGGGGTTAAGACCCATTGTAGCTATTTGCGCGACAAGGTCGGGTCGCTTTTTAAGAAATTAGGTAGATTGGCAGGTGCGGGATGGGGATTGCGTTTCAAGGCGCTCTCTACTTTTTATCGTGGGGTTTTTGTCCCGATAGCGACTTATGCCGCTGCGGGATGGTCGGATCTGTGCAACGTGCACGATGTTAGGGTTCTTCTTTCGGCTCAGCGAACTGCCCTTCTGGCAGTCGCAGCGGCGTACCGTACGACGTCGTGGGCCTCGCTGTGCGTCATCGCCGGCGAAATTCCACTGGACATCCTTCTGGAACAACGTAGGGAGACTTATAAAATCAGGATAGGACTGGACGCCAGGATTAACGATGTAGATATTTTGCAGGGTCAGGACTCTGTTAAGCGAATTAAGGAACAGGGACTCGTGATGTGGCAGAACCTTTGGGATTCTTCTCCGAAGGGCCGCATCACCTACGAATTCTTTAGGAATATTCGCGCTAGATTAGACGCTAAGTGGTTCCGTCCGGACCACTATAGCACACAAGCCCTCTCCGGGCACGGTAATTTTAGGGCGCGTCTCGAGACATTGGGGCTCGTAGACCATTCGCGTTGTGACTGCGGTATGCTGGATACCGTTCAGCACTTCCTTCTGGAGTGCCCAAACTTCGAACCGCAGAGAGTCGCTCTGCGGGAGGTCATCGGCGAGAGGCAGTGGCCGGAGGTGGCGCACCACTTGGTGGCATCTCCAGAGGCCTTTTCGATTCTCCGCGCATTCACTAGGGAGTCTCTTTGGCTCAAAGGGCAAGCGGAGCTCGCGGAGCTCCTCGGGTAGGGGGGTTTCCTTTCTTTCTTTTCTTTCTTTTTGTCGTTTCAGGTCGCGTCTACGGTTTTGCTTCTCCGGCGGACGTCTATCATCCAACTGTCTCTACGAGACATCCTTAGTCGTGTGGCCACCCAAGCCGAGAAGTGTCGGAACTTCGGTGATGGGCTGCGGGTCCGTAATCTTCGCGGTAACCCGTAGTTCGGGTGGTCGTTAGGTAGGATTTATTCACACTTTTTTGGGGTGTACTTGACGGAGCAGGGGTTGCACTTGTGCAACTTGTCAAGACACCGATGGGAGTAGTACCCCTGAAAGCTACCTGAGGATTTCTCGGGGACCTGCACGGGATCGGGCGAAAAAGCCGACGACTCCGCCTCCTCGTGGCCCCCGCTGGTAACAGCGTTCGGCAGCCCAGGGTCTTGTACTCTCGGTGTTGCTGGGCGCTGGCGAAGAGAGTCGTTTCCCCTAGGGGTAGATCCAACTTGTTCAGCGATCCGTTTCGGCGGGGAGAGCAGGGTTTTTCCAAGTCTCGCGACTCAACATCTTACGCGAATTCTCCTGGTAGTGGTTGAAGTGCTGGAAAGTATGGAAGATTGGTCTTTGGACCAATACGTTGCGTTTGCTCTTACGGGCGAGAGATCTTCGGATCGAGCACTGGCGCGGGCTGTCGGGTCCGTTGCCATTATATTAGTTGTCCCTATCTACTGGCGGGAGTGACTATAGCTCTCTTAAAGGGAGTTTTAGTTAGCAAGCATTCACCTCTCAGTGGTTCCTGCCATAAGTACTATCTGGTCTATGCTGGATGGGAAACCAAGAAGTGCCTCTGTGGCTACGTCTCGACGGACTGACTGTTTCATCACATGCTGGGGCCCGCGGGCTACCGGCTGGATGAAATAGTCTTCGCTGATCGCACTGCCTCCGATGTCTTTGGACATGGTGAAGCGTGCAACAGCTGGGTCTGTCGGGACACTTTTGATTGCTTCTCCACGCTGGGGCTTACGAGCCACTGGTCGGATGAAGTAATCTCGGCTGATCGCACTGCCACCGATGTCCCTGGACATTGTGAGGCGTGCAACAGCTGTCGAACGCTCAAAATCTGTGCCTCAACAGACTGACTGCTCCATCACATGCTGGGCCTACGGGCTATCAGCTGGATGGAGTAGTCTTCGCTGATCGCACTGCCTCTGATGTCTTTGGACGTGGTGAGGCGTGCAACAGCTGGGTCTGTTGGGACACTTTTGATTGCTTCTCCATGCTGGGGCTTACGAGCCACTGGTTGGATGAAGTAATCTCGGCTGATCGCACTGCCACCGATGTCCCTGGACATTGCGAGGCGTGCAACAGCTGTCGAACGTTCAAAATCTGTGCCTCAACAGACTGACTGCTCCATCACATGCTGGGCCTACGGGCTATCAGCTGGATGGAGTAGTCTTCGCTGATCGCACTGCCTCTGATGTCTTTGGACGTGGTGAGGCGTGCAACAGCTGGGTCTGTTGGGACACTTGATTGCTTCTCCATGCTGGGGCTTACGAGCCACTGGTTGGACGAGGTAATCTCGGCTGATCGCACTGCCACCGATGTCCCTGGACACTGTGAGGCGTGCAACAGCTGTCGAACGTTCGAAATCTGTGCCTCAACAGACTGACTGCTCCATCACATGCTGGGCCCACGGGTTATCGGCTGGATGGAGTAGTCTTCGCTGATCGCACTGCCTCCGATGTCTTTGGACGTGGTGAGGCGTGCAACAGCTGGGTCTGTTGGGACACTTTTGATTGCTTCTCCATGCTGGGGCTCACGAGCCACTGGTTGGATGAAGTAGTCTCGGCTGATCGCACTGCCACCAATGTCCCTGGACATTGTGAGGCGTGCAACAGCTGTCGAACGTCCGCGGAGCCTGAGTCTCAAGACTCTGCGCTCTGTTATCCCCGACGGTTGCCCATCCCGGCGGGGGGAGTAAAAGAATTGGGTCCCCCTCCCTGTGACGTGGGTCATAAACGTCATTGCGGATACTCTGCGCATTAAATAAGAGGCCCGGTACCGGGTGAAAGTACTAGCTCCACTGGACTGGGCTCAGGTGGTGGCGAACTCAGAAGCCTGCGCATCCTCTGCGGATCAAATAGAGGTCTCCCCATGGCTGCCCAAGCCGGACGGGAGGAATCGAATTGGGCTCCTGTGCAAGGGTAACAAGCACTAGCTCCACTGGATGAGGTCTCAGGTGGTAGTGAACATAAAGACCTGCGCTTCCTCTGCGGATCATAAGAGGACTCCCCATGGTTGCCCAAGCCGGACGGGAAGTAGCCAAATTGGGTTCCTGTGCAAGGGTAACAAGCACTAGCTCCACTGGATGAGGTCTCAGGTGGTAGTGAACATAAAGACTTGCGCTTCCTCTGCGGATCATAAGAGGACTCCCCATGGTTGCCCAAGCCGGACGGGAAGTAGCCAAATTGGGTTCCTGTGCAAGGGTAACAAGCACTAGCTCCACTGGCTCAGGTCTCAGGTGGCAGTGAACACAAAGACCCGCGCATCCTCTGCGGATCAAATAGAGGACTCCCCATGGTCGCCCAAGCCGGACGGGAGGAAATAAATTGGGTTCCTGTGCAAGGGTGACAAGCACTAGCTTCACTGGATTAAGGTCTCAGGTGAAGTGACTGAGAAGACCTGTTTGAACGATACCGTCAGTAGAATAGCTTTCCCACGGGGGGGGAAAGAGGAGCTAGGACACTGACTGGAAAAAGCCGGAGCCAGTCCATGCCAAAAGGTTTGGACAGCTCCGCTATCGCGTGAGCTGACCGTGTTCTGCCGCTGAGGTTTCGAGGCATCGGCCGGCGACGCGGCGGCTCATGGACGACGGTGGAAGCGAGGTCCCAGAACCTCGTGCTCCACCGGGTCCAAACAATTTGGTTGCAAATGCCTCGTCATCTTACTAGTGACGTATAGCAAACACAAGATGTTTAGCTAAATGATGTTGGCACAAGGTGCCACATCAAGCGTGCCGTGTCCCACGCTGAGACGCCTTGGGAAAGCGTTCTCATAAACGAATACGGAGCTGGAGTCCCAGGACTCCATGCTCAGTTTTATCTCGTCAGAGATATCACAAACTGGTTACAAATGCCTCGTCATCTCATTAGTGACGAATAGCAAACACAAGCTGTTTCGCTATGTGACGTTGGCACAAGATGCCACATCAAGCGTGTTGTGTCCCACGCTGAGACGCCTTGGGAAAGCGTTCTCGATAAATAACCGCTCACCATATGCTGGGGCCTACGGGCTACCGACTGGGTAAAGTGGTCTGGGCTACCTGCCGCCGGTGCGCTGGGCATCGAGTGGCAGTGCAGCAGCCCAAATAGCGAAGCTGGAGACTACGGACTCCGTGCTCCGCTATGTCTCGTTAGCGACTTCGAACGAAAAGTTTCACCACGTGCTGGGGCCTACGGGCTACCGGCCGGGTGAAACGAAAAATGTGATTTAAAGCTAATGCGGACCCATAGTCGTACGACTATAGGGTCCGCAAGGCTCGTTAGGGACTTCGGGAGGTCTGCACCGTCTCGAGCTGGGGTCTACGGACTACCGGCCGGACGAGGCGGCACCCTAGGCACCTAAGAATCACGCGTCTCGCGAGAGACTTCGAACGAAAAGTTTCACCACGCGCCGGGGCCTACGGGCTACCGGCCGGGTGAAGCGAAAATGTGATTTAAAGCTAATGCGGACCCATAGTCGTACGACTATAGGGTCCGCAAGGCTCGTTAGGGACTTCGGGAGGTCCGCACCGTCTCGAGCTGGAGTCTACGGACTACCGGCCGGACGAAGCGGCACCCTAGGCACCTAAAAATCACGCGTCTCGCGAGAGACTTCGAACGAAAAGCTTCACCACGCGCCGGGGCCTACGGGCTACCGGCCGGGTGAAGCGGAAAAGTGATTTAAAGCTAATGCGGACCCATAGTCGTACGACTATAGGGTCCGCAAGGCTCGTTAGGGGCTTCGGGAGGTCCGCACCGTCTCGAGCTGGAGTCTACGGACTACCGGCCGGACGAAGCGGCACCCTAGGCACCTAGAATCACGCGTCTCGCGAGAGACTTCGAACGAAAAGTTTCACCACGCGCTGGGGCCTATGGGCTACCGGCCGGGTGAAGCGAAAAAGTGATTTAAAGCTAATGCGGACCCATAGTCGTACGACTATAGGGTCCGCAAGGCTCGTTAGGGACTTCGGGAGGTCCGCACCGTCTCGAGCTGGAGTCTACGGACTACCGGCCGGACGAAGCGGCACCTTAGGCACCTAAAAATCACGCGTCTCGCGAGAGACTTCGAACGAAAAGTTTCACCACGCGCCGGGGCCTACGGGCTACCGGCCGGGTGAAGCGAAAAAGTGATTTAAAGCTAATGCGGACCCATAGTCGTACGACTATAGGGTCCGCAAGGCTCGTTAGGGGCTTCGGGAGGTCCGCACCGTCTCGAGCTGGAGTCTACGGACTACCGGCCGGACGAAGCGGCACCCTAGGCACCTAGAATCACGCGTCTCGCGAGAGACTTCGAACGAAAAGTTTCACCACGCGCTGGGGCCTATGGGCTACCGGCCGGGTGAAGCGAAAAAGTGATTTAAAGCTAATGCGGACCCATAGTCGTACGACTATCGGGTCCGCAAGGCTCGTTAGGGACTTCGGGAGGTCTGCACCGTCTCGAGCTGGAGTCTACGGACTACCGGCCGGACGAAGCGGCACCCTAGGCACCTAGAATCACGCGTCTCGCGAGAGACTTCGAACGAAAAGTTTCACCACGCGCTGGGGCCTATGGGCTACCGGCCGGGTGAAGCGAAAAAGTGATTTAAAGCTAATGCGGACCCATAGTCGTACGACTATAGGGTCCGCAAGGCTCGTTAGGGGCTTCGGGAGGTCCGCACCGTCTCGAGCTGGAGTCTACGGACTACCGGCCGGACGAAGCGGCACCCTAGGCACCTAGAATCACGCGTCTCGCGAGAGACTTCGAACGAAAAGTTTCACCACGCGCTGGGGCCTATGGGCTACCGGCTGGGTGAAGCGAAAAAGTGATTTAAAGCTAATGCGGACCCATAGTCGTACGACTATAGGGTCCGCAAGGCTCGTTAGGGACTTCGGGAGGTCCGCACCGTCTCGAGCTGGAGTCTACGGACTACCGGCCGGACGAAGCGGCACCCTAGGCACCTAAGAATCACGCGTCTCGCGAGAGACTTCGAACGAAAAGTTTCACCACGCGCTGGGGCCTATGGGCTACCGGCCGGGTGAAGCGAAAAAGTGATTTAAAGCTAATGCGGACCCATAGTCGTACGACTATAGGGTTCGCAAGGCTCGTTAGGGACTTCGGGAGGTCTGCACCGTCTCGAGCTGGAGTCTACGGACTACCGGCCGGACGAAGCGGCACCCTAGGCACCTAGAATCACGCGTCTCGCGAGAGACTTCGAACGAAAAGTTTCAACACGTGCTGGGGCCTACGGGCTACCGGCCGGGTGAAGCGGAAAAGTGATTTAAAGCTAATGCGGACCCATAGTCGTACGACTATAGGGTCCGCAAGGCTCGTTAGGGACTTCGGGAGGTCCGCACCGTCTCGAGCTGGAGTCTACGGACTACCGGCCGGACGAAGCGGCACCCTAGGCACCTAAGAATCACGCGTCTCGCGAGAGACTTCGAACGAAAAGTTTCACCACGCGCTGGGGCCTATGGGCTACCGGCCGGGTGAAGCGAAAAAGTGATTTAAAGCTAATGCGGACCCATAGTCGTACGACTATAGGGTCCGCAAGGCTCGTTAGGGACTTCGGGAGGTCTGCACCGTCTCGAGCTGGAGTCTACGGACTACCGGCCGGACGAAGCGGCACCCTAGGCACCTAGAATCACGCGTCTCGCGAGAGACTTCGAACGAAAAGTTTCACCACGCGCTGGGGCCTATGGGCTACCGGCCGGGTGAAGCGAAAAAGTGATTTAAAGCTAATGCGGACCCATAGTCGTACGACTATAGGGTCCGCAAGGCTCGTTAGGGACTTCGGGAGGTCTGCACCGTCTCGAGCTGGAGTCTACGGACTACCGGCCGGACGAAGCGGCACCCTAGGCACCTAGAATCACGCGTCTCGCGAGAGACTTCGAACGAAAAGTTTCACCACGCGCTGGGGCCTTTGGGCTACCGGCCGGGTGAAGCGAAAAAGTGATTTAAAGCTAATGCGGACCCATAGTCGTACGACTATAGGGTCCGCAAGGCTCGTTAGGGGCTTCGGGAGGTCCGCACCGTCTCGAGCTGGAGTCTACGGACTACCGGCCGGACGAAGCGGCACCCTAGGCACCTAGAATCACGCGTCTC
The DNA here is from genome assembly GCA_934046635.1 of Buathra laborator. Lineage (NCBI taxonomy): Eukaryota > Metazoa > Arthropoda > Insecta > Hymenoptera > Ichneumonidae > Buathra > Buathra laborator. The sequence goes on from CAKOHB010000042.1 coordinate 1,542,547, forward strand.
GCGAGAGACTTCGAACGAAAAGTTTCACCACGCGCTGGGGCCTATGGGCTACCGGCCGGGTGAAGCGAAAAAGTGATTTAAAGCTAATGCGGACCCATAGTCGTACGACTATAGGGTCCGCAAGGCTCGTTAGGGACTTCGGGAGGTCTGCACCGTCTCGAGCTGGAGTCTACGGACTACCGGCCGGACGAAGCGGCACCCTAGGCACCTAGAATCACGCGTCTCGCGAGAGACTTCGAACGAAAAGTTTCACCACGCGCTGGGGCCTATGGGCTACCGGCCGGGTGAAGCGAAAAAGTGATTTAAAGCTAATGCGGACCCATAGTCGTACGACTATAGGGTCCGCAAGGCTCGTTAGGGACTTCGGGAGGTCCGCACCGTCTCGAGCTGGAGTCTACGGACTACCGGCCGGACGAAGCGGCACCCTAGGCACCTAAGAATCACGCGTCTCGCGAGAGACTTCGAACGAAAAGTTTCACCACGCGCTGGGGCCTACGGGCTACCGGCCGGGTGAGGCGACAATGGAGCCAGAGTCTCAAACTCTGGACTCCGCCATGTCCCGTTAGGGACGAAACGAAGCGCTCCATCACGTGCTGGGGCCTGCGGGCTACCGGCCGGATGTTTAACTAATCATGACACTTACCGTTTCAGGTCTATAGCGGTCTCGCCGTCGTCCTCTCGCGTCCCATGGGATACGAAAAGGCGACGAGGACCGCTTAACAAACTCCGACCGGGCCCTGCGTTATCGAAGTTCTTGGGCTTCGGTGGCGACGGAACCGGGGAGACACTAACCGCTATATTACCTAAGTTTCAGGTACGCCTACTAATATACAATTTTAGTTTCAGGTGAACCCTCTGTCGAGATTCACGGTTCCCCTAGGCCAAGCTTGACTTACGTGGTGAGGGCCTCATGGCAGGAGGGGTGGGTCCTGTCTCAAGCGTAGCGGTTAGGACGGTTGGCGGCCTCCGAAGCTGTATTCAATTCGCCCGGACGGGATATGGCGGCTCTGTCTCGTTGTGTGGTTTTTACTTCCGACCGAACTCGTGGGAACAAAAATGAAACAGCTCAAAACTTTGTGTGAATGTGTCAGTATGCATGTGAGGAGGAGTGCTCGTCTGGCCGAGTCTAGGCAACCAGACGTGGCGCGCCAAGTGGGAGTTGCTGACCCTGTTGCGAAGCCGCGCACACGCTCGGCAGCAAGACCGTTGGCTTCTCAGCCCGTGCCTCGCATCTCGATACCACGCATTTGCCTGCCCACGAGCAGCGCTGGCCCTAGTAGCATCAGGAGTCAGTGTGAGGCTCTCGGCATTCGTGCCGTTACAGTTAGTAGGTCCGATGAAAATGTAAGCCAACCTCTTGTGGCTGAACGCGAAATTAACGTAGGCAATCGGGTAGACCGCGTAAACGAACAGGATAGAACCGCGATAGAAACCCCAGTTGATAACTTCGTCCCAGCGAACACAAACCCCATTAGTACCACGGGAATTAGAATTCTACAGCTGAACATGAGACGTTCAGAGGTAGTCACAGGCGAGGTGCGTACCCTCATTCGTCAAAAGCGACTCGACATCCTGCTCTTGCAGGAACCATATGTCCAGAAGCCGGACGAAAGGCACACCTTTTTCGGATTAGGCACTTCGGTGCAGGTTGCAGCCGTACGCCGAGGAAATCCTTGGGCTTCCGTAGCGGTCTGTAATCCCGCGTTTAAGATGATTTTCATCTCGCAGCTTAGTAACGCGCACTGTGTTTGTGCGGAAGTGCAAGCCCCCGGCTTCTCGTTCTACGTCGTTTCACATTATTTCCAGTTCCGAGATGACATCGAGCAGCACCTCAGACACCTCGGGATGGTGCTTCATTCGCTGAGGGGGAAGAGAATTCTCGTCGCGTTAGATTCAAACGCCAGGTCCTCGTTGTGGGGTCCACAGGAGACAAACGATCGAGGCGCTCGTCTCGAGCGCCTCATACAGGATTTCGATTTGCAGGTGGCCAATGATGCAGAGCAGCCGCCGACTTTCTGGACTCCGAGAGGTGAGTCGTATATCGACGTCACTCTGGCAACTCCGTCCATGTCCCAATTCGTCGGGGAGTGGAAGGTCCGCTCGAGTTGGTCAACTAGTGACCACAGAGCAATCGACATAAGGCTTCAAGTGCCAGAAGCCGCAGTAGAGAATCGAGTATTTCGCGTTAGTCGTTTTAACACTCGCAAGGCCGATTGGGATCGGTTTGCGGAAATCCTGACAGCTCTTTCACGAGCCAGGTTGGAGGGACTTGTAGTCGATTCATCGCAGAATGTTGAAGTTATGGCCACGACTCTAACGGGAGTCCTCACGGACGCCTGTATCCAGTCTATGCCACGTAAAACGCGTTTTAGAAAGTCCAACCCGTGGTGGACGACAGATCTTACAAAAATGAAGAAGAGCGTATACCGGCTCATGCGTGCATACCAAAGGGTACGAGCGCAGCCCGAACGCCTCGTTAAACTGCAAGAGTACCGCACTTCTTTGCGAAAGTACAGCCGTGAGGTGAAGAAGGCAAAGCGTGAAAGCTGGAGGAAATTTGTCACGTCGTACGGGAATTCGGAGCCCTGGGGCTTCGTTTATAAGCACCAGGCAGACAAACTTCGAATTGAGAAAGTGCTAAGCACGATCCGGCTTGATGGATGTTCCACTATGGATATGAGAGAAACCGCCAGCGGCCTTTTGGACACGCATGTCCCTGACGACCGAGAGGAGGATGACACCCCGTGGCACCGGCGACAGCGCGAAAAAGCGCAGACGCCGCCTGACACGGAAGACGCTGAAGTATTCACCGAATTTGAGGTGAGAAAGGCGTGCAGAACTTTGAAGAACGGTAAAGCTCCGGGCCCCGACCTCATCGAGGTTGAGGTCCTCAAAAGAGCAGTCATGACAATCCCCGGTCAGCTGGTAAAACTTTTCAACGGGTGCCTTCAGTGGGGCGTCTTTCCCTCTGCCTGGAAGGAGGGAAACCTTTGTGTACTCCTAAAGGGCGAGGATAAAGACGAGATGGACCCGAAATCGTATAGGCCAATATGTCTTCTTTCCGTTGTAGGGAAATTATTCGAGAAACTCATCCGCAAACGTCTCTCCGAGACGATGGATGACGGCGGCATCTCCGATCGGCAATTCGGCTTCATGCCCGGTAAGTCCACGGAAGATGCGATCGTTGAGCTACGCAATATGATCCGCGGCTCAGCGGCGACTTACACCGTCGCCCTGCTCTTCGACATCGCCGGGGCTTTTGACAATGTCTGGTGGCCCATGGTATTTAGGAGTCTTCGAATTAGGGATTGCCCGGCAAATGTCTACAAAGTGCTTCAGAGTTACTTTGATGACCGCCGGGTGACGATCGAGTGGGGGGATGAAAAGGTGACCAAGCGTGCTACGAAGGGTTGTCCACAAGGTTCCGTCCTTGGCCCGGCGTGTTGGAACCTTATGTTTGATTCTTTGCTCAGAGACTTCGAGCAACAGTTCCCGGATCGTTTCATCGCTTATGCGGACGATCTTCTTGTCCTCGTTAAAGGCGAGTCGCGAAGGGAGATAGAGATTGAGGGTCAGCGAGTCGTCGATAGAATAATAGCTTGGAGCAAAAAGGCTCGACTTGAACTTTCCGCGCGTAAAACGGAGGCTATCCTCCTTAAAACTGTGTGGGTCCGTAGGCCACCAGTAGGTAGACGCGGAGGCGATCGTCCGGATCGCCAACGCAGGCGCGAAACTAAGCCAGATTTGGCAAGAAGGTATCCGATTATCAAGATAGGCGAAACCGCGATTCCGTTTAAAAGCAGTGTCAGGTATCTTGGCGTCCACTTTGACAAGGAAATGGGTGTCAAGACCCATTGTAGTTATTTGCGCGACAAGGTCGGGTCGCTTTTCAAAAAACTAGGTAAACTGGCAGGCTCGGGATGGGGATTGCGTTTTAAAACGCTTTCGAATTTTTATCGCGGGGTTTTTGTCCCGATAGCGACATATGCCGCTGCGGGATGGTCGGATCTTTGTAATGTGCATGATGTTAGGATTCTTCTTTCGGCCCAGCGAACTGCCCTTCTGGCAGTCGCAGCGGCGTATCGAACGACGTCGTGGGCTTCGCTGTGCGTCATCGCAGGCGAAATACCTTTAGATATATTGCTGGAACAACGTCGGGAAACGTATAAACTCAGAATAGGAATGGACGCCAGGATAAACAACGTAGATATACCGCGGGGACCGGGTGCTGTTAAGCAAATTAAAGAGCAGGGACTCGTGATGTGGCAAAACCTTTGGGACGCCTCCCCAAAGGGCCGCATTACTTACGCGTTTTTCGGGAACATTCGGGATAGACTAGACGCTAAGTGGTTCCATCCGGACCACTATAGCTCACAAGCCCTCTCCGGGCATGGGAATTTTAGAGTACGTCTCGTGGCATTGGGACTCGTAGACGATTCACATTGTAATTGTGGTATGGTAGATACTGTGGAGCACTTCCTTCTGGAGTGCCCAAACTTCGAACCGCAGAGAGTCGCTCTGCGGGATCTCATCGGCGTAAGGCAATGGCCAGAGGTGGCGCACCATTTGGTGGCATCTCCAGAAGCGTATTCGATCTTCCGCGCTTTCTGTAGGGAATCTCTTTGGCTAAAGAGACAGGAGGAGCTTGCGGAGCTTCTCGGGTAGTTGGGTTTTTTTTTTTTTTTTTTTTTTTTTTTTTTTTTTTTTTTTTTTTTTTTTTTTTTTCCGCGTCCCCGGTATTGCTTCTCCGGTGGACGTTCTTCATTCAACGTCTCTTCGAGACAACCTTCGTCGTAAGTCATCCAAGCCGAGAAGTGTCGGAACTTCGGTGACGGGCGGCAGGCCCGTAATCATCGCGGTAACCTGTCGTTCGGGTGGCTGTTAGGTAGGACAAAATTCTTTTGGGAGTGTATTTGACGGAGCAGGGACTGCACTAAGTGCAGTTTGTCAAAGCACCGATGTGGGAGTAGTTCCCCCGACAATTATCTGAGTATATCTCGGGGACCTGCACGGGATCGGGCGAAAAAGCCGACGACTCCGCCTCCTCGTGGCCCCCGCTGGTAACAGCGTTCGGCAGCCCAGGGTCTTGTACTCTCGGTGTTGCTGGGCGCTGGCGAAGAGAGTCGTTTCCCCTAGGGGTAGATCCAACTTGTTCAGCGATTCGTTTCGGCGGGGAGAGCAGGGTTTTTCCAAGTCTCGCGACTCAACATCTTACGCGAATTCTCCTGGTAGTGGTTGAAGTGCTGGAAAGTATGGAAGATTGGTCTTGGACCAATACGTTGCGAATGCTCTTACGGGCGAGAGATCTTCGGATCGAGCACTGGCGCGGGCTGTCGGGTCCGTTGCCATTATATTAGTTGTCCCTATCTACTAATCGACATAAGGCTTCAAGTGCCAGAAGCCGCAGTAGAGAATCGAGTATTTCGCGTTAGTCGTTTTAACACTCGCAAGGCCGATTGGGATCGGTTTGCGGAAATCCTGACAGCTCTTTCACGAGCCAGGTTGGAGGGACTTGTAGTCGATTCATCGCAGAATGTTGAAGTTATGGCCACGACTCTAACGGGAGTCCTCACGGACGCCTGTATCCAGTCTATGCCACGTAAAACGCGTTTTAGAAAGTCCAACCCGTGGTGGACGACAGATCTTACAAAAATGAAGAAGAGCGTATACCGGCTCATGCGTGCATACCAAAGGGTACGAGCGCAGCCCGAACGCCTCGTTAAACTGCAAGAGTACCGCACTTCTTTGCGAAAGTACAGCCGTGAGGTGAAGAAGGCAAAGCGTGAAAGCTGGAGGAAATTTGTCACGTCGTACGGGAATTCGGAGCCCTGGGGCTTCGTTTATAAGCACCAGGCAGACAAACTTCGAATTGAGAAAGTGCTAAGCACGATCCGGCTTGATGGATGTTCCACTATGGATATGAGAGAAACCGCCAGCGGCCTTTTGGACACGCATGTCCCTGACGACCGAGAGGAGGATGACACCCCGTGGCACAGGCGACAGCGCGAAAAAGCGCAGACGCCGCCTGACACGGAAGACGCTGAAGTATTCACCGAATTTGAGGTGAGAAAGGCGTGCAGAACTTTGAAGAACGGTAAAGCTCCGGGCCCCGACCTCATCGAGGTTGAGGTCCTCAAAAGAGCAGTCATGACAATCCCCGGTCAGCTGGTAAAACTTTTCAACGGGTGCCTTCAGTGGGGCGTCTTTCCCTCTGCCTGGAAGGAGGGAAACCTTTGTGTACTCCTAAAGGGCGAGGATAAAGACGAGATGGACCCGAAATCGTATAGGCCAATATGTCTTCTTTCCGTTGTAGGGAAATTATTCGAGAAACTCATCCGCAAACGTCTCTCCGAGACGATGGATGACGGCGGCATCTCCGATCGGCAATTCGGCTTCATGCCCGGTAAGTCCACGGAAGATGCGATCGTTGAGCTACGCAATATGATCCGCGGCTCAGCGGCGACTTACACCGTCGCCCTGCTCTTCGACATCGCCGGGGCTTTTGACAATGTCTGGTGGCCCATGGTATTTAGGAGTCTTCGAATTAGGGATTGCCCGGCAAATGTCTACAAAGTGCTTCAGAGTTACTTTGATGACCGCCGGGTGACGATCGAGTGGGGGGATGAAAGGGTGACCAAGCGTGCTACGAAGGGTTGTCCACAAGGTTCCGTCCTTGGCCCGGCGTGTTGGAACCTTATGTTTGATTCTTTGCTCAGAGACTTCGAGCAACAGTTCCCGGATCGTTTCATCGCTTATGCGGACGATCTTCTTGTCCTCGTTAAAGGCGAGTCGCGAAGGGAGATAGAGATTGAGGGTCAGCGAGTCGTCGATAGAATAATAGCTTGGAGCAAAAAGGCTCGACTTGAACTTTCCGCGCGTAAAACGGAGGCTATCCTCCTTAAAACTGTGTGGGTCCGTAGGCCACCAGTAGGTAGACGCGGAGGCGATCGTCCGGATCGCCAACGCAGGCGCGAAACTAAGCCAGATTTGGCAAGAAGGTATCCGATTATCAAGATAGGCGAAACCGCGATTCCGTTTAAAAGCAGTGTCAGGTATCTTGGCGTCCACTTTGACAAGGAAATGGGTGTCAAGACCCATTGTAGTTATTTGCGCGACAAGGTCGGGTCGCTATTCAAGAAACTAGGTAAACTGGCAGGCTCGGGATGGGGATTGCGTTTTAAAACGCTTTCGAATTTTTATCGCGGGGTTTTTGTCCCGATAGCGACATATGCCGCTGCGGGATGGTCGGATCTTTGTAATGTGCATGATGTTAGGATTCTTCTTTCGGCCCAGCGAACTGCCCTTCTGGCAGTCGCAGCGGCGTATCGAACGACGTCGTGGGCTTCGCTGTGCGTCATCGCAGGCGAAATACCTTTAGATATATTGCTGGAACAACGTCGGGAAACGTATAAACTCAGAATAGGAATGGACGCCAGGATAAACAACGTAGATATACCGCGGGGACCGGGTGCTGTTAAGCAAATTAAAGAGCAGGGACTCGTGATGTGGCAAAACCTTTGGGACGCCTCCCCAAAGGGCCGCATTACTTACGCGTTTTTCGGGAACATTCGGGATAGACTAGACGCTAAGTGGTTCCATCCGGACCACTATAGCTCACAAGCCCTCTCCGGGCATGGGAATTTTAGAGCACGTCTCGTGGCATTGGGACTCGTAGACGATTCACATTGTAATTGTGGTATGGTAGATACTGTGGAGCACTTCCTTCTGGAGTGCCCAAACTTCGAACCGCAGAGAGTCGCTCTGCGGGATCTCATCGGCGTAAGGCAATGGCCAGAGGTGGCGCACCATTTGGTGGCATCTCCAGAAGCGTATTCGATCTTCCGCGCTTTCTGTAGGGAATCTCTTTGGCTAAAGAGACAGGAGGAGCTTGCGGAGCTTCTCGGGTAGTTGGGTTTTTTTTTTTTTTTTTTTTTTTTTTTTTTTTTTTTTTTTTTTTTTTTTTTTTTTCGCGTCCCCGGTATTGCTTCTCCGGTGGACGTTCTTCATTCAACGTCTCTTCGAGACAACCTTCGTCGTAAGTCATCCAAGCCGAGAAGTGTCGGAACTTCGGTGACGGGCGGCAGGCCCGTAATCATCGCGGTAACCTGTCGTTCGGGTGGCTGTTAGGTAGGACAAAATTCTTTTGGGAGTGTATTTGACGGAGCAGGGACTGCACTAAGTGCAGTTTGTCAAAGCACCGATGTGGGAGTAGTTCCCCCGACAATTATCTGAGTATATCTCGGGGACCTGCACGGGATCGGGCGAAAAAGCCGACGACTCCGCCTCCTCGTGGCCCCCGCTGGTAACAGCGTTCGGCAGCCCAGGGTCTTGTACTCTCGGTGTTGCTGGGCGCTGGCGAAGAGAGTCGTTTCCCCTAGGGGTAGATCCAACTTGTTCAGCGATCCGTTTCGGCGGGGAGAGCAGGGTTTTTCCAAGTCTCGCGACTCAACATCTTACGCGAATTCTCCTGGTAGTGGTTGAAGTGCTGGAAAGTATGGAAGATTGGTCTTGGACCAATACGTTGCGAATGCTCTTACGGGCGAGAGATCTTCGGATCGAGCACTGGCGCGGGCTGTCGGGTCCGTTGCCATTATATTAGTTGTCCCTATCTACTGGCGGGAGTGACTATAACTCTCTTAAAGGGAGTTTTAGTTAGCAAGCATTCACCTCTCAGTGGTTCCTGCCATAAGTACTATCTGGTCTATGCTGGATGGGAAACCAAGAAGTGCCTCTGTGGCTACGTCTCGACGGACTGACTGTTTCATCACATGCTGGGGCCCGCGGGCTACCGGCTGGATGAAATAGTCTTCGCTGATCGCACTGCCTCCGATGTCTTTGGACATGGTGAAGCGTGCAACAGCTGGGTCTGTCGGGACACTTTTGATTGCTTCTCCACGCTGGGGCTTACGAGCCACTGGTCGGATGAAGTAATCTCGGCTGATCGCACTGCCACCGATGTCCCTGGACATTGTGAGGCGTGCAACAGCTGTCGAACGCTCAAAATCTGTGCCTCAACAGACTGACTGCTCCATCACATGCTGGGCCTACGGGCTATCAGCTGGATGGAGTAGTCTTCGCTGATCGCACTGCCTCTGATGTCTTTGGACGTGGTGAGGCGTGCAACAGCTGGGTCTGTTGGGACACTTTTGATTGCTTCTCCATGCTGGGGCTTACGAGCCACTGGTTGGATGAAGTAATCTCGGCTGATCGCACTGCCACCGATGTCCCTGGACATTGCGAGGCGTGCAACAGCTGTCGAACGTTCGAAATCTGTGCCTCAACAGACTGACTGCTCCATCACATGCTGGGCCCACGGGCTATCGGCTGGATGGAGTAGTCTTCGCTGATCGCACTGCCTCCGATGTCTTTGGACGTGGTGAGGCGTGCAACAGCTGGGTCTGTTGGGACACTTTTGACTGCTTCTCCATGCTGGGGCTCACGAGCCACTGGTTGGATGAAGTAGTCTCGGCTGATCGCACTGCCACCAATGTCCCTGGACATTGTGAGGCGTGCAACAGCTGTCGAACGCCCGCGGAGCCTGAGTCTCAAGACTCTGCGCTCTGTTATCCCCGACGGTTGCCCATCCCGGCGGGGGGAGTAAAAGAATTGGGTCCCCCTCCCTGTGACGTGGGTCATAAACGTCATTGCGGATACTCTGCGCATTAAATAAGAGGCCCGGTACCGGGTGAAAGTACTAGCTCCACTGGACTGGGCTCAGGTGGTGGCGAACTCAGAAGCCTGCGCATCCTCTGCGGATCAAATAGAGGTCTCCCCATGGCTGCCCAAGCCGGACGGGAGGAATCGAATTGGGCTCCTGTGCAAGGGTAACAAGCACTAGCTCCACTGGATGAGGTCTCAGGTGGTAGTGAACATAAAGACTTGCGCTTCCTCTGCGGATCATAAGAGGACTCCCCATGGTTGCCCAAGCCGGACGGGAAGTAGCCAAATTGGGTTCCTGTGCAAGGGTAACAAGCACTAGCTCCACTGGATGAGGTCTCAGGTGGTAGTGAACATAAAGACTTGCGCTTCCTCTGCGGATCATAAGAGGACTCCCCATGGTTGCCCAAGCCGGACGGGAAGTAGCCAAATTGGGTTCCTGTGCAAGGGTAACAAGCACTAGCTCCACTGGCTCAGGTCTCAGGTGGCAGTGAACACAAAGACCCGCGCATCCTCTGCGGATCAAATAGAGGACTCCCCATGGTCGCCCAAGCCGGACGGGAGGAAATAAATTGGGTTCCTGTGCAAGGGTGACAAGCACTAGCTTCACTGGATTAAGGTCTCAGGTGAAGTGACCGAGAAGACCTGTTTGAACGATACCGTCAGTAGAATAGCTTTCCCACGGGGGGGGAAAGAGGAGCTAGGACACTGACTGGAAAAAGCCGGAGCCAGTCCATGCCAAAAGGTTTGGACAGCTCCGCTATCGCGTGAGCTGACCGTGTTCTGCCGCTGAGGTTTCGAGGCATCGGCCGGCGACGCGGCGGCTCATGGACGACGGTGGAAGCGAGGTCCCAGAACCTCGTGCTCCACCGGGTCCAAACAATTTGGTTGCAAATGCCTCGTCATCTTACTAGTGACGTATAGCAAACACAAGATGTTTAGCTAAATGATGTTGGCACAAGGTGCCACATCAAGCGTGCCGTGTCCCACGCTGAGACGCCTTGGGAAAGCGTTCTCATAAACGAATACGGAGCTGGAATCCCAGGACTCCATGCTCAGTTTTATCTCGTCAGAGATATCACAAACTGGTTACAAATGCCTCGTCATCTCATTAGTGACGAATAGCAAACACAAGCTGTTTCGCTATGTGATGTTGGCACAAGATGCCACATCAAGCGTGTTGTGTCCCACGCTGAGACGCCTTGGGAAAGCGTTCTCGATAAATAACCGCTCACCATATGCTGGGGCCTACGGGCTACCGACTGGGTAAAGTGGTCTGGGCTACCTGCCGCCGGTGCGCTGGGCATCGAGTGGCAGTGCAGCAGCCCAAATAGCGAAGCTGGAGACTACGGACTCCGTGCTCCGCTATGTCTCGTTAGAGACTTCGAACGAAAAGTTTCACCACGTGCTGGGGCCTACGGGCTACCGGCCGGGTGAAGCGAAAAATGTGATTTAAAGCTAATGCGGACCCATAGTCGTACGACTATAGGGTCCGCAAGGCTCGTTAGGGACTTCGGGAGGTCTGCACCGTCTCGAGCTGGGGTCTACGGACTACCGGCCGGACGAAGCGGCACCCTTGGCACCTAAAATCACGCGTCTCGCGAGAGACTTCGAACGAAAAGTTTTACCATGCGCTGGGGCCTACGGGCTGCCGGCCGGGTGAAGCGAAAATGTGATTTAAAGCTAATGCGGACCCATAGTTGTACGACTATAGGGTCCGCAAGGCTCGTTAGGGACTTCGGGAGGTCTGCACCGTCTCGAGCTGGAGTCTACGGACTACCGGCCGGACGAAGCGGCACCCTAGGCACCTAAAAATCACGCGTCTCGCGAGAGACTTCGAACGAAAAGTTTCACCACGCGCCGGGGCCTACGGGCTACCGGCCGGGTAAAGCGAAAAATGTGATTTAAAGCTAATGCGGACCCATAGTCGTACGACTATCGGGTTCGCAAGGCTCGTTAGGGACTACGGGAGGTCTGCACCGTCTCGAGCTGGAGTCTACGGACTACCGGCCGGACGAGGCGGCACCCTAGGCACCTAAGAATCACGCGTCTTGCGAGAGACTTCGAACGAAAAGTTTCACCACGCGCTGGGGCCTATGGGCTACCGGCCGGGTGAAGCGGAAAAGTGATTTAAAGCTAATGCGGACCCATAGTCGTACGACTATAGGGTCCGCAAGGCTCGTTAGGGACTTCGGGAGGTCTGCACCGTCTCGAGCTGGAGTCTACGGACTACCGGCCGGACGAGGCGGCACCCTAGGCACCTAAGAATCACGCGTCTCGCGAGAGACTTCGAACGAAAAGTTTCACCACGCGCTGGGGCCTATGGGCTACCGGCCGGGTGAAGCGAAAAAGTGATTTAAAGCTAATGCGGACCCATAGTCGTATGACTATAGGGTCCGCAAGGCTCGTTAGGGACTTCGGGAGGTCCGCACCGTCTCGAGCTGGAGTCTACGGACTACCGGCCGGACGAAGCGGCACCCTAGGCACCTAAAAATCACGCGTCTCGCGAGAGACTTCGAACGAAAAGTTTCACCACGCGCCGGGGCCTACGGGCTACCGGCCGGGTGAAGCGAAAAATGTGATTTAAAGCTAATGCGGACCCATAGTCGTACGACTATAGGGTCCGCAAGGCTCGTTAGGGACTTCGGGAGGTCCGCACCGTCTCGAGCTGGAGTCTACGGACTACCGGCCGGACGAAGCGGCACCCTAGGCACCTAAAAATCACGCGTCTCGCGAGAGACTTCGAACGAAAAGTTTCACCACGCGCCGGGGCCTACGGGCTACCGGCCGGGTGAAGCGAAAAATGTGATTTAAAGCTAATGCGGACCCATAGTCGTACGACTATAGGGTCCGCAAGGCTCGTTAGGGACTTCGGGAGGTCTGCACCGTCTCGAGCTGGAGTCTACGGACTACCGGCCGGACGAAGCGGCACCCTAGGCACCTAAAAATCACGCGTCTCGCGAGAGACTTCGAACGAAAAGTTTTACCATGCGCTGGGGCCTACGGGCTGCCGGCCGGGTGAAGCGAAAATGTGATTTAAAGCTAATGCGGACCCATAGTTGTACGACTATAGGGTCCGCAAGGCTCGTTAGGGACTTCGGGAGGTCTGCACCGTCTCGAGCTGGGATCTACGGACTACCGGCCGGACGAGGCGGCACCCTAGGCACCTAGAATCACGCGTCTCGCGAGAGACTTCGAACGAAAAGTTTCACCACGCGCCGGGGCCTACGGGCTACCGGCCGGGTGAAGCGAAAAATGTGATTTAAAGCTAATGCGGACCCATAGTCGTACGACTATCGGGTTCGCAAGGCTCGTTAGGGACTTCGGGAGGTCTGCACCGTCTCGAGCTGGAGTCTACGGACTACCGGCCGGACGAAGCGGCACCCTAGGCACCTAAAAATCACGCGTCTCGCGAGAGACTTCGAACGAAAAGTTTCACCACGCGCCGGGGCCTACGGGCTACCGGCCGGGTAAAGCGAAAAATGTGATTTAAAGCTAATGCGGACCCATAGTCGTACGACTATCGGGTTCGCAAGGCTCGTTAGGGACTACGGGAGGTCTGCACCGTCTCGAGCTGGAGTCTACGGACTACCGGCCGGACGAGGCGGCACCCTAGGCACCTAAGAATCACGCGTCTTGCGAGAGACTTCGAACGAAAAGTTTCACCACGCGCTGGGGCCTATGGGCTACCGGCCGGGTGAAGCGGAAAAGTGATTTAAAGCTAATGCGGACCCATAGTCGTACGACTATAGGGTCCGCAAGGCTCGTTAGGGACTTCGGGAGGTCTGCACCGTCTCGAGCTGGAGTCTACGGACTACCGGCCGGACGAAGCGGCACCCTAGGCACCTAAAAATCACGCGTCTCGCGAGAGACTTCGAACGAAAAGTTTCACCACGCGCCGGGGCCTACGGGCTACCGGCCGGGTGAAGCGAAAAATGTGATTTAAAGCTAATGCGGACCCATAGTCGTACGACTATAGGGTCCGCAAGGCTCGTTAGGGACTTCGGGAGGTCTGCACCGTCTCGAGCCGGGGTCTACGGACTACCGGCCGGACGAAGCGGCACCCTAGGCACCTAGAATCACGCGTCTCGCGAGAGACTTCGAACGAAAAGTTTCACCACGCGCTGGGGCCTACGGGCTACCGGCCGGGTGAGGCGACAATGGAGCCAGAGTCTCAAACTCTGGACTCCGCCATGTCCCGTTAGGGACGAAACGAAGCGCTCCATCACGTGCTGGGGCCTGCGGGCTACCGGCCGGATGTTTAACTAATCATGACACTTACCGTTTCAGGTCTATAGCGGTCTCGCCGTCGTCCTCTCGCGTCCCATGGGATACGAAAAGGCGACGAGGACCGCTTAACAAACTCCGACCGGGCCCTGCGTTATCGAAGTTCTTGGGCTTCGGTGGCGACGGAACCGGGGAGACACTAACCGCTATATTACCTAAGTTTCAGGTACGCCTACTAATATACAATTTTAGTTTCAGGTGAACCCTCTGACGAGATTCACGGTTCCCCTAGGCCAAGCTTGACTTACGTGGTGAGGGCCTCATGGCAGGAGGGGTGGGTCCTGTCTCAAGCGTAGCGGTTAGGACGGTTGGCGGCCTCCGAAGCTGTATTCAATTCGCCCGGACGGGATATGGCGGCTCTGTCTCGTTGTGTGGTTTTTACTTCCGACCGAACTCGTGGGAACAAAAATGAAACAGCTCAAAACTTTGTGTGAATGTGTCAGTATGCATGTGAGGAGGAGTGCTCGTCTGGCCGAGTCTAGGCAACCAGACGTGGCGCGCCAAGTGGGAGTTGCTGACCCTGTTGCGAAGCCGCGCACACGCTCGGCAGCAAGACCGTTGGCTTCTCAGCCCGTGCCTCGCATCTCGATACCACGCATTTGCCTGCCCACGAGCAGCGCTGGCCCTAGTAGCATCAGGAGTCAGTGTGAGGCTCTCGGCATTCGTGCCGTTACAGTTAGTAGGTCCGATGAAAATGTAAGCCAGCCTCTTGTGGCTGAACGCGAAATTAACGTAGGCAATCGGGTAGACCGCGTAAACGAACAGGATAGAACCGCGATAGAAACCCCAGTTGATAACTTCGTCCCAGCGAACACAAACCCCATTAGTACCACGGGAATTAGAATTCTACAGCTGAACATGAGACGTTCAGAGGTAGTCACAGGTGAGGTGCGTACCCTCATTCGTCAAAAGCGACTCGACATCCTGCTCTTGCAGGAACCATATGTCCAGAAGCCGGACGAAAGGCACACCTTTTTCGGATTAGGCACTTCGGTGCAGGTTGCAGCCGTACGCCGAGGAAATCCTTGGGCTTCCGTAGCGGTCTGTAATCCCGCGTTTAAGATGATTTTCATCTCGCAGCTTAGTAACGCGCACTGTGTTTGTGCGGAAGTGCAAGCCCCCGGCTTCTCGTTCTACGTCGTTTCACATTATTTCCAGTTCCGAGATGACATCGAGCAGCACCTCAGACACCTCGGGATGGTGCTTCATTCGCTGAGGGGGAAGAGAATTCTCGTCGCGTTAGATTCAAACGCCAGGTCCTCGTTGTGGGGTCCACAGGAGACAAACGATCGAGGCGCTCGTCTCGAGCGCCTCATACAGGATTTCGATTTGCAGGTGGCCAATGATGCAGAGCAGCCGCCGACTTTCTGGACTCCGAGAGGTGAGTCGTATATCGACGTCACTCTGGCAACTCCGTCCATGTCCCAATTCGTCGGGGAGTGGAAGGTCCGCTCGAGTTGGTCAACTAGTGACCACAGAGCAATCGACATAAGGCTTCAAGTGCCAGAAGCCGCAGTAGAGAATCGAGTATTTCGCGTTAGTCGTTTTAACACTCGCAAGGCCGATTGGGATCGGTTTGCGGAAATCCTGACAGCTCTTTCACGAGCCAGGTTGGAGGGACTTGTAGTCGATTCATCGCAGAATGTTGAAGTTATGGCCACGACTCTAACGGGAGTCCTCACGGACGCCTGTATCCAGTCTATGCCACGTAAAACGCGTTTTAGAAAGTCCAACCCGTGGTGGACGACAGATCTTACAAAAATGAAGAAGAGCGTATACCGGCTCATGCGTGCATACCAAAGGGTACGAGCGCAGCCCGAACGCCTCGTTAAACTGCAAGAGTACCGCACTTCTTTGCGAAAGTACAGCCGTGAGGTGAAGAAGGCAAAGCGTGAAAGCTGGAGGAAATTTGTCACGTCGTACGGGAATTCGGAGCCCTGGGGCTTCGTTTATAAGCACCAGGCAGACAAACTTCGAATTGAGAAAGTGCTAAGCACGATCCGGCTTGATGGATGTTCCACTATGGATATGAGAGAAACCGCCAGCGGCCTTTTGGACACGCATGTCCCTGACGACCGAGAGGAGGATGACACCCCGTGGCACAGGCGACAGCGCGAAAAAGCGCAGACGCCGCCTGACACGGAAGACGCTGAAGTATTCACCGAATTTGAGGTGAGAAAGGCGTGCAGAACTTTGAAGAACGGTAAAGCTCCGGGCCCCGACCTCATCGAGGTTGAGGTCCTCAAAAGAGCAGTCATGACAATCCCCGGTCAGCTGGTAAAACTTTTCAACGGGTGCCTTCAGTGGGGCGTCTTTCCCTCTGCCTGGAAGGAGGGAAACCTTTGTGTACTCCTAAAGGGCGAGGATAAAGACGAGATGGACCCGAAATCGTATAGGCCAATATGTCTTCTTTCCGTTGTAGGGAAATTATTCGAGAAACTCATCCGCAAACGTCTCTCCGAGACGATGGATGACGGCGGCATCTCCGATCGGCAATTCGGCTTCATGCCCGGTAAGTCCACGGAAGATGCGATCGTTGAGCTACGCAATATGATCCGCGGCTCAGCGGCGACTTACACCGTCGCCCTGCTCTTCGACATCGCCGGGGCTTTTGACAATGTCTGGTGGCCCATGGTATTTAGGAGTCTTCGAATTAGGGATTGCCCGGCAAATGTCTACAAAGTGCTTCAGAGTTACTTTGATGACCGCCGGGTGACGATCGAGTGGGGGGATGAAAAGGTGACCAAGCGTGCTACGAAGGGTTGTCCACAAGGTTCCGTCCTTGGCCCGGCGTGTTGGAACCTTATGTTTGATTCTTTGCTCAGAGACTTCGAGCAACAGTTCCCGGATCGTTTCATCGCTTATGCGGACGATCTTCTTGTCCTCGTTAAAGGCGAGTCGCGAAGGGAGATAGAGATTGAGGGTCAGCGAGTCGTCGATAGAATAATAGCTTGGAGCAAAAAGGCTCGACTTGAACTTTCCGCGCGTAAAACGGAGGCTATCCTCCTTAAAACTGTGTGGGTCCGTAGGCCACCAGTAGGTAGACGCGGAGGCGATCGTCCGGATCGCCAACGCAGGCGCGAAACTAAGCCAGATTTGGCAAGAAGGTATCCGATTATCAAGATAGGCGAAACCGCGATTCCGTTTAAAAGCAGTGTCAGGTATCTTGGCGTCCACTTTGACAAGGAAATGGGTGTCAAGACCCATTGTAGTTATTTGCGCGACAAGGTCGGGTCGCTATTCAAGAAACTAGGTAAACTGGCAGGCTCGGGATGGGGATTGCGTTTTAAAACGCTTTCGAATTTTTATCGCGGGGTTTTTGTCCCGATAGCGACATATGCCGCTGCGGGATGGTCGGATCTTAGTAATGTGCATGATGTTAGGATTCTTCTTTCGGCCCAGCGAACTGCCCTTCTGGCAGTCGCAGCGGCGTATCGAACGACGTCGTGGGCTTCGCTGTGCGTCATCGCAGGCGAAATACCTTTAGATATATTGCTGGAACAACGTCGG
>CAKOHB010000042.1:1565000-1572500 GCA_934046635.1 Buathra laborator
ATCGTCCGATCGGGCGACACGCGAGAAACTTTGAAAATATTCGAATTTTATCGTCCGATCGGTCCATAGGCGAAAAACTTGTAAAATTTATGTTTCCCATCGTCCGATCGGGCCACACGCGAGAAACTTTGAAAATATTCGAATTTTATCGTCCGATCGGTCCATAGGCGAAAAACTTGTAAAATTTATGTTTCCCATCGTCCGATCGGGCGACACGCGAAAGACTTTGAAAATATTCGAATTTCATCGTCCGATCGGTCCATAAGCGAGAAACTTGTAAAATTTATGTTTCCCATCGTCCGATCGGGCCATACGCGAAGAACTTTGAAAATATTCGAATTTCATCGTCCGATCGGGCCACACGCGAAAAACTTGTAAAATTTATGTTTCCCATCGTCCGATCGGGCCACACGCGAAAGACTTTGAAAATATTCGAATTTCATCGTCCGATCGGGCCACACGCGAAAAACTTTGAAAATATTCGAATTTCATCGTCCGATCGGGCCACACGCGAAAAACTTGTAAAATTTATGTTTCCCGTCGTCCGATCGGGCCACACGCGAAGGACTTTGAAAATATTCGAAAATCATCGCCCGATCGGGCCACACGCGAAAGACTTTAAAAATATTCGAAAATCATCGCCCGATCGGGCCACACGCGAAAAACTTGTAAAATTTATGTTTCCCATCGTCCGATCGGGCCACACGCGAAAGACTTTAAAAATATTCGAATTTCATCGTCCGATCGGGCCACACGCGAGAAACTTGTAAAATTTATGTTTCCCATCGTCCGATCGGGCCACACGCGAAAGACTTTGAAAATATTCGAATTTCATCGTCCGATCGGGCCACACGCGAAAAACTTGTAAAATTTATGTTTCCCATCGTCCGATCGGGCCACACGCGAAAGACTTTGAAAATATTCGAATTTCATCGTCCGATCGGGCCACACGCGAAAAACTTTGAAAAAATTCGAAATTCATCGTCCGATCGGTCCATAAGCGAGAAACTTGTAAAATTTATGTTTCCCATCGTCCGATCGGGCCATACGCGAAGAACTTTGAAAATATTCGAATTTCATCGTCCGATCGGGCCACACGCGAAAAACTTGTAAAATTTATGTTTCCCATCGTCCGATCGGGCCACACGCGAAAGACTTTGAAAATATTCGAATTTCATCGTCCGATCGGGCCACACGCGAAAAACTTTGAAAAAATTCGAAATTCGTTGTCCGATCGGTCCATAAGCGAGAAACTTGTAAAATTTATGTTTCCCGTCGTCCGATCGGGCCACACGCGATAAACTTTGAAAATATTCGAATTTCATCATCCGATCGGGCCACACGCGAAAAACTTGTAAAATTTATGTTTCCCGTCGTCCGATCGGGCCACACGCGAAGGACTTTGAAAATATTCGAAAATCATCGCCCGATCGGGCCACACGCGAAAAACTTGTAAAATTTATGTTTCCCATCGTCCGATCGGGCCATACGCGAAGAACTTTGAAAATATTCGAATTTCATCGTCCGATCGGTCCATAGGCGAAAAACTTGTAAAATTTATGTTTCCCATCGTCCGATCGGGCCACACGCGAAAGACTTTGAAAATATTCGAAAATCATCGCCCGATCGGGCCACACGCGAAAAACTTGTAAAATTTATGTTTCCCATCGTCCGATCGGGCCACACGCGAAAGACTTTGAAAATATTCGAATTTCATCGTCCGATCGGGCCACACGCGAAAAACTTTGAAAAAATTCGAAATTCATCGTCCGATCGGTCCATAAGCGAGAAACTTGTAAAATTTATGTTTCCCATCGTCCGATCGGGCCATACGCGAAAAACTTTGAAAAAATTCGAAATTCATCGCCCGATCGGGCCACACGCGAAAAACTTGTAAAATTTATGTTTCCCATCGTCCGATCGGGCCACACGCGAGAAACTTTGAAAATATTCGAATTTCATCGTCCGATCGGGCCACACGCGAGAAACTTGTAAAATTTATGTTTCCCATCGTCCGATCGGGCCATACGCGAGAAACTTTGAAAAAATTCGAAATTCATCGTCCGATCGGTCCATAGGCGAAAAACTTGTAAAATTTATGTTTCCCATCGTCCGATCGGGCCACACGCGAGAAACTTTGAAAATATTCGAAATTCATCGTCCGATCGGTCCATAAGCGAGAAACTTGTAAAATTTATGTTTCCCGTCGTCCGATCGGGCCATACGCGAAAAACTTTGAAAAAATTCGAAATTCATCGTCCGATCGGTCCATAAGCGAGAAACTTGTAAAATTTATGTTTCCCATCGTCCGATCGGGCCATACGCGAAAAACTTTGAAAATATTCGAATTTCATCGTCCGATCGGTCCATAGGCGAAAAACTTGTAAAATTTATGTTTCCCATCGTCCGATCGGGCCACACGCGAAAGACTTTGAAAATATTCGAAAATCATCGCCCGATCGGGCCACACGCGAAAAACTTGTAAAATTTATGTTTCCCATCGTCCGATCGGGCCACACGCGAAAGACTTTGAAAATATTCGAATTTCATCGTCCGATCGGGCCACACGCGAGAAACTTGTAAAATTTATGTTTCCCATCGTCCGATCGGGCCATACGCGAAAAACTTTGAAAAAATTCGAAATTCATCGTCCGATCGGTCCATAGGCGAAAAACTTGTAAAATTTATGTTTCCCATCGTCCGATCGGGCCATACGCGAAAAACTTTGAAAATATTCGAATTTCATCGTCCGATCGGTCCATAGGCGAAAAACTTGTAAAATTTATGTTTCCCATCGTCCGATCGGGCCACACGCGAAAGACTTTGAAAATATTCGAAAATCATCGCCCGATCGGGCCACACGCGAAAAACTTGTAAAATTTATGTTTCCCATCGTCCGATCGGGCCACACGCGAAAGACTTTGAAAATATTCGAATTTCATCGTCCGATCGGGCCACACGCGAAAAACTTTGAAAAAATTCGAAATTCATCGTCCGATCGGTCCATAAGCGAGAAACTTGTAAAATTTATGTTTCCCATCGTCCGATCGGGCCATACGCGAAAAACTTTGAAAAAATTCGAAATTCATCGCCCGATCGGGCCACACGCGAAAAACTTGTAAAATTTATGTTTCCCATCGTCCGATCGGGCCACACGCGAGAAACTTTGAAAATATTCGAATTTCATCGTCCGATCGGGCCACACGCGAGAAACTTGTAAAATTTATGTTTCCCATCGTCCGATCGGGCCATACGCGAAAAACTTTGAAAAAATTCGAAATTCGTTGTCCGATCGGTCCATAAGCGAGAAACTTTTAAAATTTATGTTTCCCATCGTCCGATCGGGCCACACGCGAGAAACTTTGAAAATATTCGAAATTCATCGTCCGATCGGTCCATAAGCGAGAAACTTGTAAAATTTATGTTTCCCGTCGTCCGATCGGGCCACACGCGAAGGACTTTGAAAAAATTCGAAATTCATCGTCCGATCGGTCCATAAGCGAGAAACTTGTAAAATTTATGTTTCCCATCGTCCGATCGGGCCACACGCGAAAAACTTTGAAAAAATTCGAAATTCGTTGTCCGATCGGTCCATAAGCGAGAAACTTGTAAAATTTATGTTTCCCATCGTCCGATCGGGCCATACGCGAAAAACTTTGAAAATATTCGAAAATCATCGCCCGATCGGGCCACACGCGAAAAACTTGTAAAATTTATGTTTCCCATCGTCCGATCGGGCCACACGCGAAAAACTTTGAAAATATTCGAAATTCATCGTCCGATCGGTCCATAGGCGAAAAACTTGTAAAATGTATGTTTCCCATCGTCCGATCGGGCCACACGCGAAAGACTTTGAAAATATTCGAATTTCATCGTCCGATCGGGCCACACGCGAAAAACTTGTAAAATTTATGTTTCCCATCGTCCGATCGGGCCATACGCGAGAAACTTTGAAAATATTCGAATTTCATCGTCCGATCGGGCCATACGCGAAAAACTTTGAAAAAATTCGAAATTCATCGTCCGATCGGTCCATAAGCGAGAAACTTGTAAAATTTATGTTTCCCATCGTCCGATCGGGCCATACGCGAAAAACTTTGAAAATATTCGAATTTCATCGTCCGATCGGTCCATAGGCGAAAAACTTGTAAAATTTATGTTTCCCATCGTCCGATCGGGCCACACGCGAAAGACTTTGAAAATATTCGAAAATCATCGCCCGATCGGGCCACACGCGAAAAACTTGTAAAATTTATGTTTCCCATCGTCCGATCGGGCCACACGCGAAAGACTTTGAAAATATTCGAATTTCATCGTCCGATCGGGCCACACGCGAGAAACTTGTAAAATTTATGTTTCCCATCGTCCGATCGGGCCATACGCGAAAAACTTTGAAAAAATTCGAAATTCGTTGTCCGATCGGTCCATAAGCGAGAAACTTTTAAAATTTATGTTTCCCGTCGTCCGATCGGGCCACA
This sequence comes from Buathra laborator, assembly GCA_934046635.1. NCBI lineage: Eukaryota > Metazoa > Arthropoda > Insecta > Hymenoptera > Ichneumonidae > Buathra > Buathra laborator. The sequence continues at coordinate 1,569,479 of CAKOHB010000042.1, forward strand.
CGCGAAGGACTTTGAAAAAATTCGAAATTCATCGTCCGATCGGTCCATAAGCGAGAAACTTGTAAAATTTATGTTTCCCGTCGTCCGATCGGGCCACACGCGAAGGACTTTGAAAAAATTCGAAATTCATCGTCCGATCGGTCCATAAGCGAGAAACTTGTAAAATTTATGTTTCCCATCGTCCGATCGGGCCACACGCGAAAAACTTTGAAAAAATTCGAAATTCGTTGTCCGATCGGTCCATAAGCGAGAAACTTGTAAAATTTATGTTTCCCATCGTCCGATCGGGCCATACGCGAAAAACTTTGAAAATATTCGAAAATCATCGCCCGATCGGGCCACACGCGAAAAACTTGTAAAATTTATGTTTCCCATCGTCCGATCGGGCCACACGCGAAAAACTTTGAAAATATTCGAAATTCATCGTCCGATCGGTCCATAGGCGAAAAACTTGTAAAATGTATGTTTCCCATCGTCCGATCGGGCCACACGCGAAAGACTTTGAAAATATTCGAATTTCATCGTCCGATCGGGCCACACGCGAAAAACTTGTAAAATTTATGTTTCCCATCGTCCGATCGGGCCATACGCGAGAAACTTTGAAAATATTCGAATTTCATCGTCCGATCGGGCCATACGCGAAAAACTTTGAAAAAATTCGAAATTCATCGTCCGATCGGTCCATAAGCGAGAAACTTGTAAAATTTATGTTTCCCATCGTCCGATCGGGCCACACGCGAGAAACTTTGAAAATATTCGAAATTCATCGTCCGATCGGTCCATAAGCGAGAAACTTGTAAAATTTATGTTTCCCGTCGTCCGATCGGGCCATACGCGAAAAACTTTGAAAATATTCGAATTTCATCGTCCGATCGGTCCATAGGCGAAAAACTTGTAAAATTTATGTTTCCCATCGTCCGATCGGGCCACACGCGAAAGACTTTGAAAATATTCGAATTTCATCGTCCGATCGGGCCACACGCGAAAAACTTGTAAAATTTATGTTTCCCATCGTCCGATCGGGCCACACGCGAAAAACTTTGAAGAAATTCGAAATTCATCGTCCGATCGGTCCATAGGCGAAAAACTTGTAAAATTTATGTTTCCCATCGTCCGATCGGGCCATACGCGAGAAACTTTGAAAATATTCGAATTTCATCGTCCGATCGGGCCATACGCGAAAAACTTTGAAAAAATTCGAAATTCATCGTCCGATCGGTCCATAAGCGAGAAACTTGTAAAATTTATGTTTCCCATCGTCCGATCGGGCCACACGCGAGAAACTTTGAAAATATTCGAAATTCATCGTCCGATCGGTCCATAAGCGAGAAACTTGTAAAATTTATGTTTCCCGTCGTCCGATCGGGCCATACGCGAAAAACTTTGAAAATATTCGAATTTCATCGTCCGATCGGTCCATAGGCGAAAAACTTGTAAAATTTATGTTTCCCATCGTCCGATCGGGCCACACGCGAAAGACTTTGAAAATATTCGAATTTCATCGTCCGATCGGGCCACACGCGAAAAACTTGTAAAATTTATGTTTCCCATCGTCCGATCGGGCCATACGCGAGAAACTTTGAAAATATTCGAATTTCATCGTCCGATCGGGCCATACGCGAAAAACTTTGAAAATATTCGAAAATCATCGCCCGATCGGGCCACACGCGAAAAACTTGTAAAATTTATGTTTCCCATCGTCCGATCGGGCCACACGCGAAAAACTTTGAAAATATTCGAAATTCATCGTCCGATCGGTCCATAGGCGAAAAACTTGTAAAATGTATGTTTCCCATCGTCCGATCGGGCCACACGCGAAAGACTTTGAAAATATTCGAATTTCATCGTCCGATCGGGCCACACGCGAAAAACTTGTAAAATTTATGTTTCCCATCGTCCGATCGGGCCATACGCGAGAAACTTTGAAAATATTCGAATTTCATCGTCCGATCGGGCCATACGCGAAAAACTTTGAAAAAATTCGAAATTCATCGTCCGATCGGTCCATAAGCGAGAAACTTGTAAAATTTATGTTTCCCATCGTCCGATCGGGCCACACGCGAGAAACTTTGAAAATATTCGAAATTCATCGTCCGATCGGTCCATAAGCGAGAAACTTGTAAAATTTATGTTTCCCGTCGTCCGATCGGGCCATACGCGAAAAACTTTGAAAATATTCGAATTTCATCGTCCGATCGGTCCATAGGCGAAAAACTTGTAAAATTTATGTTTCCCATCGTCCGATCGGGCCACACGCGAAAGACTTTGAAAATATTCGAATTTCATCGTCCGATCGGGCCACACGCGAAAAACTTGTAAAATTTATGTTTCCCATCGTCCGATCGGGCCACACGCGAAAAACTTTGAAGAAATTCGAAATTCATCGTCCGATCGGTCCATAGGCGAAAAACTTGTAAAATTTATGTTTCCCATCGTCCGATCGGGCCATACGCGAGAAACTTTGAAAATATTCGAATTTCATCGTCCGATCGGGCCATACGCGAAAAACTTTGAAAAAATTCGAAATTCATCGTCCGATCGGTCCATAAGCGAGAAACTTGTAAAATTTATGTTTCCCATCGTCCGATCGGGCCACACGCGAGAAACTTTGAAAATATTCGAAATTCATCGTCCGATCGGTCCATAAGCGAGAAACTTGTAAAATTTATGTTTCCCGTCGTCCGATCGGGCCATACGCGAAAAACTTTGAAAATATTCGAATTTCATCGTCCGATCGGTCCATAGGCGAAAAACTTGTAAAATTTATGTTTCCCATCGTCCGATCGGGCCACACGCGAAAGACTTTGAAAATATTCGAATTTCATCGTCCGATCGGGCCACACGCGAAAAACTTGTAAAATTTATGTTTCCCATCGTCCGATCGGGCCATACGCGAGAAACTTTGAAAATATTCGAATTTCATCGTCCGATCGGGCCATACGCGAAAAACTTTGAAAAAATTCGAAATTCATCGTCCGATCGGGCCACACGCGAAAAACTTGTAAAATTTATGTTTCCCATC
>CAKOHB010000042.1:1582500-1607500 GCA_934046635.1 Buathra laborator
CACCAGTAGGTAGACGCGGAGGTGATCGTCCGGATCGCCAACGCAGGCGCGAAACTAAGCCAGATTTGGCAAGAAGGTATCCGATTATCAAGATAGGCGAAACCGCGATTCCGTTTAAAAGCAGTGTCAGGTATCTTGGCGTCCACTTTGACAAGGAAATGGGTGTCAAGACCCATTGTAGTTATTTGCGCGACAAGGTCGGGTCGCTATTCAAGAAACTAGGTAAACTGGCAGGCTCGGGATGGGGATTGCGTTTTAAAACGCTTTCGAATTTTTATCGCGGGGTTTTTGTCCCGATAGCGACATATGCCGCTGCGGGATGGTCGGATCTTAGTAATGTGCATGATGTTAGGATTCTTCTTTCGGCCCAGCGAACTGCCCTTCTGGCAGTCGCAGCGGCGTATCGAACGACGTCGTGGGCTTCGCTGTGCGTCATCGCAGGCGAAATACCTTTAGATATATTGCTGGAACAACGTCGGGAAACGTATAAACTCAGAATAGGAATGGACGCCAGGATAAACAACGTAGATATACCGCGGGGACCGGGTGCTGTTAAGCAAATTAAAGAGCAGGGACTCGTGATGTGGCAAAACCTTTGGGACGCCTCCCCAAAGGGCCGCATTACTTACGCGTTTTTCGGGAACATTCGGGATAGACTAGACGCTAAGTGGTTCCATCCGGACCACTATAGCTCACAAGCCCTCTCCGGGCATGGGAATTTTAGAGCACGTCTCGTGGCATTGGGACTCGTAGACGATTCACATTGTAATTGTGGTATGGTAGATACTGTGGAGCACTTCCTTCTGGAGTGCCCAAACTTCGAACCGCAGAGAGTCGCTCTGCGGGATCTCATCGGCGTAAGGCAATGGCCAGAGGTGGCGCACCATTTGGTGGCATCTCCAGAAGCGTATTCGATCTTCCGCGCTTTCTGTAGGGAATCTCTTTGGCTAAAGAGACAGGAGGAGCTTGCGGAGCTTCTCGGGTAGTTGGGTTTTTTTTTTTTTTTTTTTTTTTTTTTTTTTTTTTTTTTTTTTTTTTTTTTTTTTTTTTTTTTTTTTTTTTTTTTTTTTTTTTTTTTCGCGTCCCCGGTATTGCTTCTCCGGTGGACGTTCTTCATTCAACGTCTCTTCGAGACAACCTTCGTCGTAAGTCATCCAAGCCGAGAAGTGTCGGAACTTCGGTGACGGGCGGCAGGCCCGTAATCATCGCGGTAACCTGTCGTTCGGGTGGCTGTTAGGTAGGACAAAATTCTTTTGGGAGTGTATTTGACGGAGCAGGGACTGCACTAAGTGCAGTTTGTCAAAGCACCGATGTGGGAGTAGTTCCCCCGACAATTATCTGAGTATATCTCGGGGACCTGCACGGGATCGGGCGAAAAAGCCGACGACTCCGCCTCCTCGTGGCCCCCGCTGGTAACAGCGTTCGGCAGCCCAGGGTCTTGTACTCTCGGTGTTGCTGGGCGCTGGCGAAGAGAGTCGTTTCCCCTAGGGGTAGATCCAACTTGTTCAGCGATCCGTTTCGGCGGGGAGAGCAGGGTTTTTCCAAGTCTCGCGACTCAACATCTTACGCGAATTCTCCTGGTAGTGGTTGAAGTGCTGGAAAGTATGGAAGATTGGTCTTGGACCAATACGTTGCGAATGCTCTTACGGGCGAGAGATCTTCGGATCGAGCACTGGCGCGGGCTGTCGGGTCCGTTGCCATTATATTAGTTGTCCCTATCTACTTTCAGCGATCCGTTTCGGCGGGGAGAGCAGGGTTTTTCCAAGTCTCGCGACTCAACATCTTACGCGAATTCTCCTGGTAGTGGTTGAAGTGCTGGAAAGTATGGAAGATTGGTCTTGGACCAATACGTTGCGAATGCTCTTACGGGCGAGAGATCTTCGGATCGAGCACTGGCGCGGGCTGTCGGGTCCGTTGCCATTATATTAGTTGTCCCTATCTACTCCCTATCGACGAACCCAACCTTGCCGTGGTGATAGGGCTTGACAGACTATGTACGCTATGGTGTCCCAACGAGAGCGCTGTCTCTTGGGACAAACCCTCCGCGGGTTCCAGAGGTCGAGTCTACTAATAGGGTTCACAACTGGTGGTTACGGTTTCCTTTCGAACGTCGCCCGTAACCGCCAGTGTTGGCGTGCCACCTGTAACGTCATCCGCCTCGCTGAGTCAGAGAAGTAATCGGTGCAAACCGCCTAACGTGAAACTATAGGTACACGCCCTTTACGGAGACTCTCGAGCGGCAACTAACAGGTACTACGGGCTTGAGTTGCTAAGTCAAAGGTCAGTAAATTGATCTGTGTGATTACTGACCGGCGGCGATGACGCACTCTGGGAAGGTCCGCTTCGGGCGGAACCCCCATTTATGAGAAAAGGCTTCTGCCGGACGCTTGCGGCCGGTGTTGTCCTTTTCAATGATTATTTTTGCCCTTTATGAGGGCAAAGGGGGAACGTAGTGGCAGTGATGTATAATATTCAACGGAGGAACGGCTAAGGGGAAACAGGCCGGAAATCCTGCTGCAATAGAAAGGATAGATAGAAGATCGGCACTAATGTGTCGGTGGTTGCTTATGCTCTCAGGGCGCGAGATCTTCGGATCGAGCAATAGTCGCAGGCCGTAAGGTCTGTCACTAACATATTAGTTGTCCCTATCTACTCCCTATCGACGAACCCAACCTTGCCGTGGTGATAGGGCTTGACAGACTATGTACGCTATGGTGTCCCAACGAGAGCGCTGTCTCTTGGGACAAACCCTCCGCGGGTTCCAGAGGTCGAGTCTACTAATAGGGTTCACAACTGGTGGTTACGGTTTCCTTTCGAACGTCGCCCGTAACCGCCAGTGTTGGCGTGCCACCTGTAACGTCATCCGCCTCGCTGAGTCAGAGAAGTAATCGGTGCAAACCGCCTAACGTGAAACTATAGGTACACGCCCTTTACGGAGACTCTCGAGCGGCAACTAACAGGTACTACGGGCTTGAGTGCCGAGCCAATGGTCAGCAAGGTGATTACTGCAGGATTGCTCGACCAACGGCGCAGACGCACTCTAGGGAAGGTCCGCTTCGGGCGGAACCCCCATTTATGAGGAAAGGCTTCTGCCGGACGCTTGCGGCCGGTGTTGTCCTTTTCAATGATTATTTTTGCCCTTTATGAGGGCAAAGGGGGAACGTAGTGGCAGTGATGTATAATATTCAACGGAGGAACGGCTAAGGGGAAACAGGCCGGAAATCCTGCTGCAATAGAAAGGATAGATAGAAGATCGGCACTAATGTGTCGGTGGTTGCTTATGCTCTCAGGGCGCGAGATCTTCGGATCGAGCAATAGTCGCAGGCCGTAAGGTCTGTCACTAACATATTAGTTGTCCCTATCTACTCCCTATCGACGAACCCAACCTTGCCGTGGTGATAGGGCTTGACAGACTATGTACGCTATGGTGTCCCAACGAGAGCGCTGTCTCTTGGGACAAACCCTCCGCGGGTTCCAGAGGTCGAGTCTACTAATAGGGTTCACAACTGGTGGTTACGGTTTCCTTTCGAACGTCGCCCGTAACCGCCAGTGTTGGCGTGCCACCTGTAACGTCATCCGCCTCGCTGAGTCAGAGAAGTAATCGGTGCAAACCGCCTAACGTGAAACTATAGGTACACGCCCTTTACGGAGACTCTCGAGCGGCAACTAACAGGTACTACGGGCTTGAGTTGCTAAGTCAAAGGTCAGTAAATTGATCTGTGTGATTACTGACCGGCGGCGATGACGCACTCTGGGAAGGTCCGCTTCGGGCGGAACCCCCATTTATGAGAAAAGGCTTCTGCCGGACGCTTGCGGCCGGTGTTGTCCTTTTCAATGATTATTTTTGCCCTTTATGAGGGCAAAGGGGGAACGTAGTGGCAGTGATGTATAATATTCAACGGAGGAACGGCTAAGGGGAAACAGGCCGGAAATCCTGCTGCAATAGAAAGGATAGATAGAAGATCGGCACTAATGTGTCGGTGGTTGCTTATGCTCTCAGGGCGCGAGATCTTCGGATCGAGCAATAGTCGCAGGCCGTAAGGTCTGTCACTAACATATTAGTTGTCCCTATCTACTGGCGGGGGTTGATTTCGCGGGTCCTTGGGGCTCACAACGCTTGGGTCACAGTCCTCGAGCGCCTGACAACGTGACGACAGGACGAAGCCCAAGCGGTCCCATTGCCCTGCGCGTCAACTTGGGCTTCCGATGCGATATAAACATAGCCTCTCGGAAGTCAAGTCGTGAACAATGACCTTCTCGTGGTCCCCGCTGTGACTCCCACTCCGAAGTTAATTCGGGGTGAGACGACGAACATGTTCATGGCGGTTTCGTCACGGGTGTGTGGCTAGTGGGGGCGCAAAAGTGTCGTTCTTGCGTCTTCTCGCGGGGTGGGGTTATCCGGTGAGTAATCGGCCTGACACTAGGTGCTGACACTTAAATGCGATAGTACTGATATTTCGGATGCACTTTCGGGTCACAGTGCAAATGACGAACCCTGAAGACGCAGCCGATACTCGTATCCCCGGAAACACCTCATTCCTTCGGTTGACGTGGCTCGACGCGTGCCACTATCTCGCACACCCTCGAAGCTTGTCCACAGCACCTTCGGGTGCCAGGGACGTGATGCATGGAACGTCTTTACATGCATCACACCTTTTTCCTTCTCCCTTTCCCTCCTCCCTTTACCCCACAGCGGCCCTCCCGTCGACTTCTCTCATCCTACGGGGTGGGAAAAGGCGACGATGGGCTGCTTTATCAACCCCATCCGGGCCCTGCGTTATCGAAGCCCTCGGGTTTCGGTGACGACGGAACCGGGGGGTTCTAATCTTTATTTTTTTTTTTTTTTATTTTTTTTTTTTTTTTTATTTTTTTTTTTTTTTTTTTTTTTTTTTTTTTTTTTTTTTTTTTTTTTTTTTTTCTTTCTTTAAGTTTCAGGTTTCGAGCGGTCCTTCTGTCGGCTTCTCCCGCCCTACGGGGTTGGAAAAGACGACGAGGACTGCTTTATCAACCTCATCCGGGCCCTGCGTCACCGAAGTCCCCGGACTTCGGTGGCGACGGAACCGGGAGGTTTACTAATCCCCTTTTTCTTTTCAGGTTCCCCACTAATTATTTTATTTTTATAAGTTTCAGGTTTTCTACTAATCTTTATTTTACTAGCTTTCAGACGAACCCTCTGACGCGATTCATGGTTCCCCTAGGCCAAGCTTGATTTACGTGGCGAGGGTCTCATGGCAGGAGGGGTAGGTCCTGTCGCAAGCGTAACGGTTAGGACGGTTGGCGGCCTCCGAAGCCGTATTTAATTCGCCCGGGCGAGATATGGCGGCTCTGTCTTGTCGTGTGACTTTTATTTCCGACCTTACTCGTGGGATCAATTATGGTATTTTTGAACAAACTGTGTGAATGTGTCCGTATGATTGTGAGGGGCAGTGCCCGTCTGGTCGGGCTTAGGCAACCAGGCGTGGCACCCAGCGAGCAGGGAGTTGCTGACATCGTCGCGAGGCCGCGCACCCGATCCGCGGCGAGGACGTTGGTGGCTTCTCAGCCTGAGCCTCTTCTTTCGGCACCACACTCCCATTTGCCCACGGGTAGCGCTGGCTGTTCGAGCCTCAGATGTCAGCGTAGTGTTCTCGGTCTTCGTGCCGTCAATGTTGTGTTGGATAGGTGCGATAGGGTTTCCGAGTCCTCGGGACTCCTGAACGCGGTAGAGTCACGTAGATTCGCGAGTTGTGGACCCCGCGAGGTCCGTATAGTCATCGATAGGTGCGACGCGGTAGAGTCACGGGTATTCGCGAATTGTGGACCCCGCGAGGTCCGTAGAGTCACCGATAGGCGCGACGCGATAGTAGAGACACCTCAGGATAGTTCCGCGAACGCGACCCCCCCAATAAACACCCCTGTCCCTTGTGCCCCCAACGACATTGCCCTCCCCTTCAGTACCACGGGAATTAGGATACTGCAGCTGAACATGAGGCGTTCAGAGGCAGTAACGGGTGAGGTGCGTTCCCTCATTCGTCAAAAGCGACTGGACATCCTGCTGTTGCAGGAACCATATGTCCAGAAGCCGGACGAGAGGCACACCTTCTTCGGTCTAGGATCGTCAGTACAGGTTGCAGCTGTACGCCGGGGTACACCCTGGGCTTCCGTAGCAGTTTGCAATCCGACCTTCAAAATGGTCTTCATCTCGCAGCTCAGCACGGCGCACTGTGTTTGTGCGGAAGTGCTGGCGCCCGGCTTCTCGTTCTACGTCGTCTCTCACTATTTTCAGTTCAGAGACGATATCGAGGAGCACCTCAGACACCTCGGGAAGGTGCTTCATGCGCTGAGGGGGAAGAGAGTATTCGTTTCGTTAGATGCCAATGCTAGGTCGTCCCTTTGGGGACGTCAGGAGACGAACGAGCGAGGAGCTCGTCTCGAGCGTCTCATCCAGGATTTCGGCCTGGAAATTTTCAACGACGCTGAGCAACAGCCGACGTTCTGGACCCCAAGAGGTGAATCATGGATCGATGTCACCCTGGGAACTCCATCCATGTCCTGCTTCATCAAGGAATGGAATGTTCGTCCGAGCTGGTCAACCAGCGATCATAGGGCGATTGACATCAGGCTGCAAGTACCAAAGGCCGCAGTTGGAAATCGGGGATGCGGTCTCGAACGGTTCAACACCCGTCGTGCCGATTGGGATCGTTTCGCTGAAATCGTGACGGCTCTCTCACGGGCTAGGCTGGAGGGACTTGCACTTGATTCAGCGCAAGATGTCGAGATTATGGCTGCGACTCTCACGGGCGTTCTTACAGAAGCCTGCACCGAGTCTATGCCACGAAAAGTCCGTTTTAGAAAGTCCAACCCGTGGTGGACGGCCCAACTTACCAATATGAAGAAGAACGTGTACCGATTCATGCGTGCATACCAGCGGGAAAGAGCGCAGCCCGAACGCCTCGTTAAACTGCAAGAGTACCGCACTTCTTTGCGAAAGTACAGCCGTGAGGTGAAAAAGGCAAAGCGCGACAGCTGGAGGAAATTCGTCACGTCGTACGGGAATTCGGAGCCCTGGGGCTTCGTCTATAAGCACCAGGCGGACAAACTCCGAATTGAGAAAGTGCTAAGCACGATCCGGCTTGACGGAACTTCCACAATGGATATGCGAGAAACCGCCAGCGGCCTTCTGGACACGCATGTCCCTGATGACCGGGAGGAGGACGATACCCCGTGGCACAGACGGCAGCGCGAAAAAGCGCAGACGCCGCCGGACACGGAAGACGCCGAAGTATTCACCGAATTCGAGGTGAAAAAGGCGTGTAGGACCTTTAAAAATGGTAAGGCTCCAGGGCCCGACTTCATCGAAGTCGAAGTCCTGAAAAGGGCCGTCATAACAATCCCCGGTCAGCTGGTTCGTCTCTTCAACGGGTGCCTTCAGTGGGGCGTCTTTCCCTCTGCCTGGAAGGAGGGTAACCTTCGTGTTCTCCTGAAGGGCGAGAATAAGGACGAGAAGGACCCGAAATCGTACAGGCCAATATGCCTGCTTTCCGTGATAGGTAAACTGTTCGAGAAACTCATCCGCAAGCGTCTTTCCGAGACGATGGATGACGGCGGCATCTCCGATAGGCAGTTCGGCTTCATGCCTGGTAAGTCCACGGAAGATGCGATCGTTGAGCTGCGCAACATGGTTCGCGCTTCAGCGGCGACTTACACCGTCGCCTTGCTCTTCGATATCGCCGGGGCCTTTGACAACGTCTGGTGGCCCATGGTATTTAGGAGTCTTCGTATTAGGGGTTGCCCGGCAAATGTCTACAAAGTACTTCAGAGTTACTTTGATGACCGTCGGGTGACAATCGCGTGGGGGGATGAAAAGGTGTCCAAGCGTGCTACGAAGGGTTGTCCACAAGGTTCCGTCCTTGGCCCGGCGTGTTGGAACCTTATGTTCGATTCATTGCTCAGGGACTTCGAGCAACAGTTCCCAGATCGTTTCATCGCCTATGCGGACGATCTTCTTGTCCTCGTTAAAGGCGAGTCGCGAAGGGAGATAGAAATTGAGGGTCAGCGAGTGGTAGATAGAATTGTAGAATGGAGTAGGAAGGCTAGGCTTGAACTTTCCGCGAAGAAAACGGAGGCGATCCTCCTGAAGACCGTGTGGGTTCGTAGACCACCGGTAGGTAGACGCGGGGGAGCGCGCCCCGATCGTCAACGTAGGCGCGAAACGAAGCCGGATTTGGCACGTAGGTATCCGACCATTAGGATAGGCGAAACCGCGATTCCCTTTAGAGACAGCGTTAGGTATCTTGGCGTCCACTTTGACAAGGAAATGGGGGTTAAGACCCATTGTAGCTATTTGCGCGACAAGGTCGGGTCGCTTTTTAAGAAATTAGGTAGATTGGCAGGTGCGGGATGGGGATTGCGTTTCAAGGCGCTCTCGACTTTTTATCGTGGGGTTTTTGTCCCGATAGCGACATATGCCGCTGCGGGATGGTCGGATCTGTGCAACGTGCACGATGTTAGGGTTCTTCTTTCGGCTCAGCGAACTGCCCTTCTGGCAGTCGCAGCGGCGTACCGTACGACGTCGTGGGCCTCGCTGTGCGTCATCGCCGGCGAAATTCCACTGGACATCCTTCTGGAACAACGTAGGGAGACTTATAAAATCAGGATAGGATTGGACGCCAGGATTAACGATGTAGATATTTTGCAGGGTCAGGACTCTGTTAAGCGAATTAAGGAACAGGGACTCGTGATGTGGCAGAACCTTTGGGATTCTTCTCCGAAGGGCCGCATCACCTACGAATTCTTTAGGAATATTCGCGCTAGATTAGACGCTAAGTGGTTCCGTCCGGACCACTATAGCACACAAGCCCTCTCCGGGCACGGTAATTTTAGGGCGCGTCTCGAGACATTGGGGCTCGTAGACCATTCGCGTTGTGACTGCGGTATGCTGGATACCGTTCAGCACTTCCTTCTGGAGTGCCCAAACTTCGAACCGCAGAGAGTCGCTCTGCGGGAGGTCATCGGCGAGAGGCAGTGGCCGGAGGTGGCGCACCACTTGGTGGCATCTCCAGAGGCCTTTTCGATTCTCCGCGCATTCACGAGGGAGTCTCTTTGGCTCAAAGGGCAAGCGGAGCTCGCGGAGCTCCTCGGGTAGGGGGGTTTCCTTTCTTTCTTTTCTTTTCTTTTTGTCGTTTCAGGTCGCGTCTACGGTTTTGCTTCTCCGGCGGACGTCTATCATCCAACTGTCTCTACGAGACATCCGTAGTTGTGTGGCCACCCAAGCCGAGAAGTGTCGGAACTTCGGTGATGGGCTGCGGGTCCGTAATCTTCGCGGTAACCCGTAGTTCGGGTGGTCGTTAGGTAGGATTTATTCACACTTTTTTTGGGGTGTACTTGACGGAGCAGGGGTTGCACTTGTGCAACTTGTCAAGACACCGGTGGGAGTAGTACCCCTGAAAGCTACCTGAGGATTTCTCGGGGACCTGCACGGGATCGGGCGAAAAAGCCGACGACTCCGCCTCCTCGTGGCCCCCGCTGGTAACAGCGTTCGGCAGCCCAGGGTCTTGTACTCTCGGTGTTGCTGGGCGCTGGCGAAGAGAGTCGTTTCCCCTAGGGGTAGATCCAACTTGTTCAGCGATCCGTTTCGGCGGGGAGAGCAGGGTTTTTCCAAGTCTCGCGACTCAACATCTTACGCGAATTCTCCTGGTAGTGGTTGAAGTGCTGGAAAGTATGGAAGATTGGTCTTTGGACCAATACGTTGCGTTTGCTCTTACGGGCGAGAGATCTTCGGATCGAGCACTGGCGCGGGCTGTCGGGTCCGTTGCCATTATATTAGTTGTCCCTATCTACTCCCTATCGACGAACCCAACCTTGCCGTGGTGATAGGGCTTGACAGACTATGTACGCTATGGTGTCCCAACGAGAGCGCTGTCTCTTGGGACAAACCCTCCGCGGGTTCCAGAGGTCGAGTCTACTAATAGGGTTCACAACTGGTGGTTACGGTTTCCTTTCGAACGTCGCCCGTAACCGCCAGTGTTGGCGTGCCACCTGTAACGTCATCCGCCTCGCTGAGTCAGAGAAGTAATCGGTGCAAACCGCCTAACGTGAAACTATAGGTACACGCCCTTTACGGAGACTCTCGAGCGGCAACTAACAGGTACTACGGGCTTGAGTTGCTAAGTCAAAGGTCAGTAAATTGATCTGTGTGATTACTGACCGGCGGCGATGACGCACTCTGGGAAGGTCCGCTTCGGGCGGAACCCCCATTTATGAGAAAAGGCTTCTGCCGGACGCTTGCGGCCGGTGTTGTCCTTTTCAATGATTATTTTTGCCCTTTATGAGGGCAAAGGGGGAACGTAGTGGCAGTGATGTATAATATTCAACGGAGGAACGGCTAAGGGGAAACAGGCCGGAAATCCTGCTGCAATAGAAAGGATAGATAGAAGATCGGCACTAATGTGTCGGTGGTTGCTTATGCTCTCAGGGCGCGAGATCTTCGGATCGAGCAATAGTCGCAGGCCGTAAGGTCTGTCACTAACATATTAGTTGTCCCTATCTACTCCCTATCGACGAACCCAACCTTGTCGTGGTGATAGGGCTTGACAGACTATGTACGCTATGGTGTCCCAACGAGAGCGCTGTCTCTTGGGACAAACCCTCCGCGGGTTCCAGAGGTCGAGTCTACTAATAGGGTTCACCGGGATTACGGTTTCTTGTCGAACGTTGCTACCGTAATCCTGGAAAGGGCGTACCACCTGTTACGTCCGCTGCTTCCTTCGAGTCGCAGAAACATACAGGTACCACGGGCTTGAGTGCCGAGCCAATGGTCAGCAAGGTGATTACTGCAGGATTGCTCGACCAACGGCGCAGACGCACTCTAGGGAAGGTCCGCTTCGGGCGGAACCCCCATTAATGAGAAAAGGCTTCTGCCGGTCGCTTGCGGCCGGTGTTGTCCTTTTCAATGATTATTTTTGCCCTTTATGAGAGCAAAGGGGGATCGTGGTGGCAGTGATGAATTTCAACGGAGGGAAGGCTAAAAGAGAAATAGGCCTGAAATCCTGCTGCAATAGGAAGTAATGATAGACGCCCGGCACTAGTGTGCCGGTGGTTGCGCATGCTCTTCATGGGCGCGATCTTCGGGTCATCGCAATAGTCGCAGGTTTACGGCCTGTCACTTTCACATTAGTTGTCCCTATCTACTCCCTATCGACGAACCCAACCTTGCCGTGGTGATAGGGCTTGACAGACTATGTACGCTATGGTGTCCCAACGAGAGCGCTGTCTCTTGGGACAAACCCTCCGCGGGTTCCAGAGGTCGAGTCTACTAATAGGGTTCACAACTGGTGGTTACGGTTTCCTTTCGAACGTCGCCCGTAACCGCCAGTGTTGGCGTGCCACCTGTAACGTCATCCGCCTCGCTGAGTCAGAGAAGTAATCGGTGCAAACCGCCTAACGTGAAACTATAGGTACACGCCCTTTACGGAGACTCTCGAGCGGCAACTAACAGGTACTACGGGCTTGAGTTGCTAAGTCAAAGGTCAGTAAATTGATCTGTGTGATTACTGACCGGCGGCGATGACGCACTCTGGGAAGGTCCGCTTCGGGCGGAACCCCCATTTATGAGAAAAGGCTTCTGCCGGACGCTTGCGGCCGGTGTTGTCCTTTTCAATGATTATTTTTGCCCTTTATGAGGGCAAAGGGGGAACGTAGTGGCAGTGATGTATAATATTCAACGGAGGAACGGCTAAGGGGAAACAGGCCGGAAATCCTGCTGCAATAGAAAGGATAGATAGAAGATCGGCACTAATGTGTCGGTGGTTGCTTATGCTCTCAGGGCGCGAGATCTTCGGATCGAGCAATAGTCGCAGGCCGTAAGGTCTGTCACTAACATATTAGTTGTCCCTATCTACTCCCTATCGACGAACCCAACCTTGCCGTGGTGATAGGGCTTGACAGACTATGTACGCTATGGTGTCCCAACGAGAGCGCTGTCTCTTGGGACAAACCCTCCGCGGGTTCCAGAGGTCGAGTCTACTAATAGGGTTCACAACTGGTGGTTACGGTTTCCTTTCGAACGTCGCCCGTAACCGCCAGTGTTGGCGTGCCACCTGTAACGTCATCCGCCTCGCTGAGTCAGAGAAGTAATCGGTGCAAACCGCCTAACGTGAAACTATAGGTACACGCCCTTTACGGAGACTCTCGAGCGGCAACTAACAGGTACTACGGGCTTGAGTGCCGAGCCAATGGTCAGCAAGGTGATTACTGCAGGATTGCTCGACCAACGGCGCAGACGCACTCTAGGGAAGGTCCGCTTCGGGCGGAACCCCCATTTATGAGGAAAGGCTTCTGCCGGACGCTTGCGGCCGGTGTTGTCCTTTTCAATGATTATTTTTGCCCTTTATGAGGGCAAAGGGGGAACGTAGTGGCAGTGATGTATAATATTCAACGGAGGAACGGCTAAGGGGAAACAGGCCGGAAATCCTGCTGCAATAGAAAGGATAGATAGAAGATCGGCACTAATGTGTCGGTGGTTGCTTATGCTCTCAGGGCGCGAGATCTTCGGATCGAGCAATAGTCGCAGGCCGTAAGGTCTGTCACTAACATATTAGTTGTCCCTATCTACTCCCTATCGACGAACCCAACCTTGCCGTGGTGATAGGGCTTGACAGACTATGTACGCTATGGTGTCCCAACGAGAGCGCTGTCTCTTGGGACAAACCCTCCGCGGGTTCCAGAGGTCGAGTCTACTAATAGGGTTCACAACTGGTGGTTACGGTTTCCTTTCGAACGTCGCCCGTAACCGCCAGTGTTGGCGTGCCACCTGTAACGTCATCCGCCTCGCTGAGTCAGAGAAGTAATCGGTGCAAACCGCCTAACGTGAAACTATAGGTACACGCCCTTTACGGAGACTCTCGAGCGGCAACTAACAGGTACTACGGGCTTGAGTTGCTAAGTCAAAGGTCAGTAAATTGATCTGTGTGATTACTGACCGGCGGCGATGACGCACTCTGGGAAGGTCCGCTTCGGGCGGAACCCCCATTTATGAGAAAAGGCTTCTGCCGGACGCTTGCGGCCGGTGTTGTCCTTTTCAATGATTATTTTTGCCCTTTATGAGGGCAAAGGGGGAACGTAGTGGCAGTGATGTATAATATTCAACGGAGGAACGGCTAAGGGGAAACAGGCCGGAAATCCTGCTGCAATAGAAAGGATAGATAGAAGATCGGCACTAATGTGTCGGTGGTTGCTTATGCTCTCAGGGCGCGAGATCTTCGGATCGAGCAATAGTCGCAGGCCGTAAGGTCTGTCACTAACATATTAGTTGTCCCTATCTACTCCCTATCGACGAACCCAACCTTGCCGTGGTGATAGGGCTTGACAGACTATGTACGCTATGGTGTCCCAACGAGAGCGCTGTCTCTTGGGACAAACCCTCCGCGGGTTCCAGAGGTCGAGTCTACTAATAGGGTTCACAACTGGTGGTTACGGTTTCCTTTCGAACGTCGCCCGTAACCGCCAGTGTTGGCGTGCCACCTGTAACGTCATCCGCCTCGCTGAGTCAGAGAAGTAATCGGTGCAAACCGCCTAACGTGAAACTATAGGTACACGCCCTTTACGGAGACTCTCGAGCGGCAACTAACAGGTACTACGGGCTTGAGTTGCTAAGTCAAAGGTCAGTAAATTGATCTGTGTGATTACTGACCGGCGGCGATGACGCACTCTGGGAAGGTCCGCTTCGGGCGGAACCCCCATTTATGAGAAAAGGCTTCTGCCGGACGCTTGCGGCCGGTGTTGTCCTTTTCAATGATTATTTTTGCCCTTTATGAGGGCAAAGGGGGAACGTAGTGGCAGTGATGTATAATATTCAACGGAGGAACGGCTAAGGGGAAACAGGCCGGAAATCCTGCTGCAATAGAAAGGATAGATAGAAGATCGGCACTAATGTGTCGGTGGTTGCTTATGCTCTCAGGGCGCGAGATCTTCGGATCGAGCAATAGTCGCAGGCCGTAAGGTCTGTCACTAACATATTAGTTGTCCCTATCTACTGGCGGGAGTGACTATAACTCTCTTAAAGGGAGTTTTAGTTAGCAAGCATTCACCTCTCAGTGGTTCCTGCCATAAGTACTATCTGGTCTATGCTGGATGGGAAACCAAGAAGTGCCTCTGTGGCTACGTCTCGACGGACTGACTGTTTCATCACATGCTGGGGCCCGCGGGCTACCGGCTGGATGCAATAGTCTTCGCTGATCGCACTGCCTCCGATGTCTTTGGACATGGTGAAGCGTGCAACAGCTGGGTCTGTCGGGACACTTTTGATTGCTTCTCCACGCTGGGGCTTACGAGCCACTGGTCGGATGAAGTAATCTCGGCTGATCGCACTGCCACCGATGTCCCCGGACATTGTGAGGCGTGCAACAGCTGTCGAACGCTCAAAATCTGTGCCTCAACAGACTGACTGCTCCATCACATGCTGGGCCTACGGGCTATCGGCTGGATGGAGCAGTCTTCGCTGATCGCACTGCCTCTGATGTCTTTGGACGTGGTGAGGCGTGCAACAGCTGGGTCTGTTGGGACACTTTTGATTGCTTCTCCATGCTGGGGCTTACGAGCCACTGGTTGGATGAAGTAATCTCGGCTGATCGCACTGCCACCGATGTCCCTGGACATTGCGAGGCGTGCAACAGCTGTCGAACGTTCAAAATCTGTGCCTCAACAGACTGACTGCTCCATCACATGCTGGGCCTACGGGCTATCAGCTGGATGGAGTAGTCTTCGCTGATCGCACTGCCTCTGATGTCTTTGGACGTGGTGAGGCGTGCAACAGCTGGGTCTGTTGGGACACTTGATTGCTTCTCCATGCTGGGGCTTACGAGCCACTGGTTGGATGAGGTAATCTCGGCTGATCGCACTGCCACCGATGTCCCTGGACACTGTGAGGCGTGCAACAGCTGTCGAACGTTCGAAATCTGTGCCTCAACAGACTGACTGCTCCATCACATGCTGGGCCCACGGGCTATCGGCTGGATGGAGTAGTCTTCGCTGATCGCACTGCCTCCGATGTCTTTGGACGTGGTGAGGCGTGCAACAGCTGGGTCTGTTGGGACACTTTTGATTGCTTCTCCATGCTGGGGCTCACGAGCCACTGGCTGGATGAAGTAGTCTCGGCTGATCGCACTGCCACCAATGTCCCTGGACATTGTGAGGCGTGCAACAGCTGTCGAACGTCCGCGGAGCCTGAGTCTCAAGACTTTGCGCTCTGTTATCCCCGACGGTTGCCCATCCCGGCGGGGGGAGTAAAAGAATTGGGTCCCCCTCCCTGTGACGTGGGTCATAAACGTCATTGCGGATACTCTGCGCATTAAATAAGAGGCCCGGTACCGGGTGAAAGTACTAGCTCCACTGGACTGGGCTCAGGTGGTGGCGAACTCAGAAGCCTGCGCATCCTCTGCGGATCAAATAGAGGTCTCCCCATGGCTGCCCAAGCCGGACGGGAGGAATCGAATTGGGCTCCTGTGCAAGGGTAACAAGCACTAGCTCCACTGGATGAGGTCTCAGGTGGTAGTGAACATAAAGACCTGCGCTTCCTCTGCGGATCATAAGAGGACTCCCCATGGTTGCCCAAGCCGGACGGGAAGTAGCCAAATTGGGTTCCTGTGCAAGGGTAACAAGCACTAGCTCCACTGGATGAGGTCTCAGGTGGTAGTGAACATAAAGACCTGCGCTTCCTCTGCGGATCATAAGAGGACTCCCCATGGTTGCCCAAGCCGGACGGGAAGTAGCCAAATTGGGTTCCTGTGCAAGGGTAACAAGCACTAGCTCCACTGGCTCAGGTCTCAGGTGGCAGTGAACACAAAGACCCGCGCATCCTCTGCGGATCAAATAGAGGACTCCCCATGGTCGCCCAAGCCGGACGGGAGGAAATAAATTGGGTCCCTGTGCAAGGGTGACAAGCACTAGCTTCACTGGATTAAGGTCTCAGGTGAAGTGACTGAGAAGACCTGTTTGAACGATACCGTCAGTAGAATAGCTTTCCCACGGGGGGGGAAAGAGGAGCTAGGACACTGACTGGAAAAAGCCGGAGCCAGTCCATGCCAAAAGGTTTGGACAGCTCCGCTATCGCGTGAGCTGACCGTGTTCTGCCGCTGAGGTTTCGAGGCATCGGCCGGCGACGCGGCGGCTCATGGACGACGGTGGAAGCGAGGTCCCAGAACCTCGTGCTCCACCGGGTCCAAACAATTTGGTTGCAAATGCCTCGTCATCTTACTAGTGACGTATAGCAAACACAAGATGTTTAGCTAAATGATGTTGGCACAAGGTGCCACATCAAGCGTGCCGTGTCCCACGCTGAGACGCCTTGGGAAAGCGTTCTCATAAACGAATACGGAGCTGGAGTCCCAGGACTCCATGCTCAGTTTTATCTCGTCAGAGATATCACAAACTGGTTACAAATGCCTCGTCATCTCATTAGTGACGAATAGCAAACACAAGCTGTTTCGCTATGTGATGTTGGCACAAGATGCCACATCAAGCGTGTTGTGTCCCACGCTGAGACGCCTTGGGAAAGCGTTCTCGATAAATAACCGCTCACCATATGCTGGGGCCTACGGGCTACCGACTGGGTAAAGTGGTCTGGGCTACCTGCCGCCGGTGCGCTGGGCATCGAGTGGCAGTGCAGCAACCCAAATAGCGAAGCTGGAGACTACGGACTCCGTGCTCCGCTATGTCTCGTTAGAGACTTCGAACGAAAAGTTTCACCACGTGCTGGGGCCTACGGGCTACCGGCCGGGTGAAGCGAAAAATGTGATTTAAAGCTAATGCGGACCCATAGTCGTACGACTATCGGGTTCGCAAGGCTCGTTAGGGGCTTCGGGAGGTCTGCACCGTCTCGAGTTGGAGTCTACGGACTACCGGCCGGACGAAGCGGCACCCTAGGCACCTAAAAATCACGCGTCTCGCGAGAGACTTCGAACGAAAAGTTTCACCACGCGCCGGGGCCTACGGGCTACCGGCCGGGTGAAGCGGAAAATGTGATTTAAAGCTAATGCGGACCCATAGTCGTACGACTATCGGGTTCGCAAGGCTCGTTAGGGACTTCGGGAGGTCTGCACCGTCTCGAGCTGGAGTCTACGGACTACCGGCCGGACGAGGCGGCACCCTAGGCACCTAAGAATCACGCGTCTCGCGAGAGACTTCGAACGAAAAGTTTCACCACGCGCCGGGGCCTACGGGCTACCGGCCGGGTGAAGCGAAGAATGTGATTTAAAGCTAATGCGGACCCATAGTCGTACGACTATAGGGTCCGCAAGGCTCGTTAGGGACTTCGGGAGGTCCGCACCGTCTCGAGCTGGAGTCTACGGACTACCGGCCGGACGAAGCGGCACCCTAGGCACCTAAAAATCACGCGTCTCGCGAGAGACTTCGAACGAAAAGTTTCACCACGCGCTGGGGCCTACGGGCTACCGGCCGGGTGAAGCGAAAAATGTGATTTAAAGCTAATGCGGACCCATAGTCGTACGACTATCGGGTTCGCAAGGCTCGTTAGGGACTTCGGGAGGTCTGCACCGTCTCGAGCTGGAGTCTACGGACTACCGGCCGGACGAGGCGGCACCCTAGGCACCTAAAAATCACGCGTCTCGCGAGAGACTTCGAACGAAAAGTTTCACCACGCGCTGGGGCCTATGGGCTACCGGCCGGGTGAAGCGGAAAAGTGATTTAAAGCTAATGCGGACCCATAGTCGTACGACTATCGGGTTCGCAAGGCTCGTTAGGGACTTCGGGAGGTCTGCACCGTCTCGAGCTGGAGTCTACGGACTACCGGCCGGACGAGGCGGCACCCTAGGCACCTAAAAATCACGCGTCTCGCGAGAGACTTCGAACGAAAAGTTTCACCACGCGCTGGGGCCTATGGGCTACCGGCCGGGTGAAGCGGAAAAGTGATTTAAAGCTAATGCGGACCCATAGTCGTACGACTATAGGGTCCGCAAGGCTCGTTAGGGACTTCGGGAGGTCTGCACCGTCTCGAGCTGGAGTCTACGGACTACCGGCCGGACGAGGCGGCACCCTAGGCACCTAAGAATCACGCGTCTCGCGAGAGACTTCGAACGAAAAGTTTCACCACGCGCTGGGGCCTATGGGCTACCGGCCGGGTGAAGCGAAAAAGTGATTTAAAGCTAATGCGGACCCATAGTCGTACGACTATCGGGTTCGCAAGGCTCGTTAGGGACTTCGGGAGGTCTGCACCGTCTCGAGCTGGAGTCTACGGACTACCGGCCGGACGAAGCGGCACCCTAGGCACCTAGAATCACGCGTCTCGCGAGAGACTTCGAACGAAAAGTTTCACCACGCGCTGGGGCCTATGGGCTACCGGCCGGGTGAGGCGACAATGGAGCCAGAGTCTCAAACTCTGGACTCCGCCATGTCCCGTTAGGGACGAAACGAAGCGCTCCATCACGTGCTGGGGCCTGCGGGCTACCGGCCGGATGTTTAACTAATCATGACACTTACCGTTTCAGGTCTATAGCGGTCTCGCCGTCGTCCTCTCGCGTCCCATGGGATACGAAAAGGCGACGAGGACCGCTTAACAAACTCCGACCGGGCCCTGCGTTATCGAAGTTCTTGGGCTTCGGTGGCGACGGAACCGGGGAGACACTAACCGCTATATTACCTAAGTTTCAGGTACGCCTACTAATATACAATTTTAGTTTCAGGTGAACCCTCTGACGAGATTCACGGTTCCCCTAGGCCAAGCTTGACTTACGTGGTGAGGGCCTCATGGCAGGAGGGGTGGGTCCTGTCTCAAGCGTAGCGGTTAGGACGGTTGGCGGCCTCCGAAGCTGTATTCAATTCGCCCGGACGGGATATGGCGGCTCTGTCTCGTTGTGTGGTTTTTACTTCCGACCGAACTCGTGGGAACAAATATGAAACAGCTTAAAACTTTGTGTGAATGTGTCAGTATGCATGTGAGGAGGAGTGCTCGTCTGGCCGAGTCTAGGCAACCAGACGTGGCGCGCCAAGTGGGAGTTGCTGACCCTGTTGCGAAGCCGCGCACACGCTCGGCAGCAAGACCGTTGGCTTCTCAGCCCGTGCCTCGCATCTCGATACCACGCATTTGCCTGCCCACGAGCAGCGCTGGCCCTAGTAGCATCAGGAGTCAGTGTGAGGCTCTCGGCATTCGTGCCGTTACAGTTAGTAGGTCCGATGAAAATGTAAGCCAACCTCTTGTGGCTGAACGCGAAATTAACGTAGGCAATCGGGTAGACCGCGTAAACGAACAGGATAGAACCGCGATAGAAACCCCAGTTGATAACTTCGTCCCAGCGAACACAAACCCCATTAGTACCACGGGAATTAGAATTCTACAGCTGAACATGAGACGTTCAGAGGTAGTCACAGGCGAGGTGCGTACCCTCATTCGTCAAAAGCGACTCGACATCCTGCTCTTGCAGGAACCATATGTCCAGAAGCCGGACGAAAGGCACACCTTTTTCGGATTAGGCACTTCGGTGCAGGTTGCAGCCGTACGCCGAGGAAATCCTTGGGCTTCCGTAGCGGTCTGTAATCCCGCGTTTAAGATGATTTTCATCTCGCAGCTTAGTAACGCGCACTGTGTTTGTGCGGAAGTGCAAGCCCCCGGCTTCTCGTTCTACGTCGTTTCACATTATTTCCAGTTCCGAGATGACATCGAGCAGCACCTCAGACACCTCGGGATGGTGCTTCATTCGCTGAGGGGGAAGAGAATTCTCGTCGCGTTAGATTCAAACGCCAGGTCCTCGTTGTGGGGTCCACAGGAGACAAACGATCGAGGCGCTCGTCTCGAGCGCCTCATACAGGATTTCGATTTGCAGGTGGCCAATGATGCAGAGCAGCCGCCGACTTTCTGGACTCCGAGAGGTGAGTCGTATATCGACGTCACTCTGGCAACTCCGTCCATGTCCCAATTCGTCGGGGAGTGGAAGGTCCGCTCGAGTTGGTCAACTAGTGACCACAGAGCAATCGACATAAGGCTTCAAGTGCCAGAAGCCGCAGTAGAGAATCGAGTATTTCGCGTTAGTCGTTTTAACACTCGCAAGGCCGATTGGGATCGGTTTGCGGAAATCCTGACAGCTCTTTCACGAGCCAGGTTGGAGGGACTTGTAGTCGATTCATCGCAGAATGTTGAAGTTATGGCCACGACTCTAACGGGAGTCCTCACGGACGCCTGTATCCAGTCTATGCCACGTAAAACGCGTTTTAGAAAGTCCAACCCGTGGTGGACGACAGATCTTACAAAAATGAAGAAGAGCGTATACCGGCTCATGCGTGCATACCAAAGGGTACGAGCGCAGCCCGAACGCCTCGTTAAACTGCAAGAGTACCGCACTTCTTTGCGAAAGTACAGCCGTGAGGTGAAGAAGGCAAAGCGTGAAAGCTGGAGGAAATTTGTCACGTCGTACGGGAATTCGGAGCCCTGGGGCTTCGTTTATAAGCACCAGGCAGACAAACTTCGAATTGAGAAAGTGCTAAGCACGATCCGGCTTGATGGATGTTCCACTATGGATATGAGAGAAACCGCCAGCGGCCTTTTGGACACGCATGTCCCTGACGACCGAGAGGAGGATGACACCCCGTGGCACAGGCGACAGCGCGAAAAAGCGCAGACGCCGCCTGACACGGAAGACGCTGAAGTATTCACCGAATTTGAGGTGAGAAAGGCGTGCAGAACTTTGAAGAACGGTAAAGCTCCGGGCCCCGACCTCATCGAGGTTGAGGTCCTCAAAAGAGCAGTCATGACAATCCCCGGTCAGCTGGTAAAACTTTTCAACGGGTGCCTTCAGTGGGGCGTCTTTCCCTCTGCCTGGAAGGAGGGAAACCTTTGTGTACTCCTAAAGGGCGAGGATAAAGACGAGATGGACCCGAAATCGTATAGGCCAATATGTCTTCTTTCCGTTGTAGGGAAATTATTCGAGAAACTCATCCGCAAACGTCTCTCCGAGACGATGGATGACGGCGGCATCTCCGATCGGCAATTCGGCTTCATGCCCGGTAAGTCCACGGAAGATGCGATCGTTGAGCTACGCAATATGATCCGCGGCTCAGCGGCGACTTACACCGTCGCCCTGCTCTTCGACATCGCCGGGGCTTTTGACAATGTCTGGTGGCCCATGGTATTTAGGAGTCTTCGAATTAGGGATTGCCCGGCAAATGTCTACAAAGTGCTTCAGAGTTACTTTGATGACCGCCGGGTGACGATCGAGTGGGGGGATGAAAAGGTGACCAAGCGTGCTACGAAGGGTTGTCCACAAGGTTCCGTCCTTGGCCCGGCGTGTTGGAACCTTATGTTTGATTCTTTGCTCAGAGACTTCGAGCAACAGTTCCCGGATCGTTTCATCGCTTATGCGGACGATCTTCTTGTCCTCGTTAAAGGCGAGTCGCGAAGGGAGATAGAGATTGAGGGTCAGCGAGTCGTCGATAGAATAATAGCTTGGAGCAAAAAGGCTCGACTTGAACTTTCCGCGCGTAAAACGGAGGCTATCCTCCTTAAAACTGTGTGGGTCCGTAGGCCACCAGTAGGTAGACGCGGAGGCGCTCGTCCGGATCGCCAACGCAGGCGCGAAACTAAGCCAGATTTGGCAAGAAGGTATCCGATTATCAAGATAGGCGAAACCGCGATTCCGTTTAAAAGCAGTGTCAGGTATCTTGGCGTCCACTTTGACAAGGAAATGGGTGTCAAGACCCATTGTAGTTATTTGCGCGACAAGGTCGGGTCGCTATTCAAGAAACTAGGTAAACTGGCAGGCTCGGGATGGGGATTGCGTTTTAAAACGCTTTCGAATTTTTATCGCGGGGTTTTTGTCCCGATAGCGACATATGCCGCTGCGGGATGGTCGGATCTTAGTAATGTGCATGATGTTAGGATTCTTCTTTCGGCCCAGCGAACTGCCCTTCTGGCAGTCGCAGCGGCGTATCGAACGACGTCGTGGGCTTCGCTGTGCGTCATCGCAGGCGAAATACCTTTAGATATATTGCTGGAACAACGTCGGGAAACGTATAAACTCAGAATAGGAATGGACGCCAGGATAAACAACGTAGATATACCGCGGGGACCGGGTGCTGTTAAGCAAATTAAAGAGCAGGGACTCGTGATGTGGCAAAACCTTTGGGACGCCTCCCCAAAGGGCCGCATTACTTACGCGTTTTTCGGGAACATTCGGGATAGACTAGACGCTAAGTGGTTCCATCCGGACCACTATAGCTCACAAGCCCTCTCCGGGCATGGGAATTTTAGAGCACGTCTCGTGGCATTGGGACTCGTAGACGATTCACATTGTAATTGTGGTATGGTAGATACTGTGGAGCACTTCCTTCTGGAGTGCCCAAACTTCGAACCGCAGAGAGTCGCTCTGCGGGATCTCATCGGCGTAAGGCAATGGCCAGAGGTGGCGCACCATTTGGTGGCATCTCCAGAAGCGTATTCGATCTTCCGCGCTTTCTGTAGGGAATCTCTTTGGCTAAAGAGACAGGAGGAGCTTGCGGAGCTTCTCGGGTAGTTGGGTTTTTTTTTTTTTTTTTTTTTTTTTTTTTTTTTTTTTTTTTTTTTTTTTTTTTTTTTTTTTCCGCGTCCCCGGTATTGCTTCTCCGGTGGACGTTCTTCATTCAACGTCTCTTCGAGACAACCTTCGTCGTAAGTCATCCAAGCCGAGAAGTGTCGGAACTTCGGTGACGGGCGGCAGGCCCGTAATCATCGCGGTAACCTGTCGTTCGGGTGGCTGTTAGGTAGGACAAAATTCTTTTGGGAGTGTATTTGACGGAGCAGGGGCTGCACTAAGTGCAGTTTGTCAAAGCACCGATGTGGGAGTAGTTCCCCCGACAATTATCTGAGTATATCTCGGGGACCTGCACGGGATCGGGCGAAAAAGCCGACGACTCCGCCTCCTCGTGGCCCCCGCTGGTAACAGCGTTCGGCAGCCCAGGGTCTTGTACTCTCGGTGTTGCTGGGCGCTGGCGAAGAGAGTCGTTTCCCCTAGGGGTAGATCCAACTTGTTCAGCGATCCGTTTCGGCGGGGAGAGCAGGGTTTTTCCAAGTCTCGCGACTCAACATCTTACGCGAATTCTCCTGGTAGTGGTTGAAGTGCTGGAAAGTATGGAAGATTGGTCTTGGACCAATACGTTGCGAATGCTCTTACGGGCGAGAGATCTTCGGATCGAGCACTGGCGCGGGCTGTCGGGTCCGTTGCCATTATATTAGTTGTCCCTATCTACTCCCTATCGACGAACCCAACCTTGCCGTGGTGATAGGGCTTGACAGACTATGTACGCTATGGTGTCCCAACGAGAGCGCTGTCTCTTGGGACAAACCCTCCGCGGGTTCCAGAGGTCGAGTCTACTAATAGGGTTCACCGGGATTACGGTTTCTTGTCGAACGTTGCTACCGTAATCCTGGAAAGGGCGTACCACCTGTTACGTCCGCTGCTTCCTTCGAGTCGCAGAAACATACAGGTACCACGGGCTTGAGTGCCGAGCCAATGGTCAGCAAGGTGATTACTGCAGGATTGCTCGACCAACGGCGCAGACGCACTCTAGGGAAGGTCCGCTTCGGGCGGAACCCCCATTAATGAGAAAAGGCTTCTGCCGGTCGCTTGCGGCCGGTGTTGTCCTTTTCAATGATTATTTTTGCCCTTTATGAGAGCAAAGGGGGATCGTGGTGGCAGTGATGAATTTCAACGGAGGGAAGGCTAAAAGAGAAATAGGCCTGAAATCCTGCTGCAATAGGAAGTAATGATAGACGCCCGGCACTAGTGTGCCGGTGGTTGCGCATGCTCTTCATGGGCGCGATCTTCGGGTCATCGCAATAGTCGCAGGTTTACGGCCTGTCACTTTCACATTAGTTGTCCCTATCTACTTTGGTGGCATCTCCAGAAGCGTATTCGATCTTCCGCGCTTTCTGTAGGGAATCTCTTTGGCTAAAGAGACAGGAGGAGCTTGCGGAGCTTCTCGGGTAGTTGGGTTTTTTTTTTTTTTTTTTTTTTTTTTTTTTTTTTTTTTTTTTTTTTTTTTCCGCGTCCCCGGTATTGCTTCTCCGGTGGACGTTCTTCATTCAACGTCTCTTCGAGACAACCTTCGTCGTAAGTCATCCAAGCCGAGAAGTGTCGGAACTTCGGTGACGGGCGGCAGGCCCGTAATCATCGCGGTAACCTGTCGTTCGGGTGGCTGTTAGGTAGGACAAAATTCTTTTGGGAGTGTATTTGACGGAGCAGGGACTGCACTAAGTGCAGTTTGTCAAAGCACCGATGTGGGAGTAGTTCCCCCGACAATTATCTGAGTATATCTCGGGGACCTGCACGGGATCGGGCGAAAAAGCCGACGACTCCGCCTCCTCGTGGCCCCCGCTGGTAACAGCGTTCGGCAGCCCAGGGTCTTGTACTCTCGGTGTTGCTGGGCGCTGGCGAAGAGAGTCGTTTCCCCTAGGGGTAGATCCAACTTGTTCAGCGATCCGTTTCGGCGGGGAGAGCAGGGTTTTTCCAAGTCTCGCGACTCAACATCTTACGCGAATTCTCCTGGTAGTGGTTGAAGTGCTGGAAAGTATGGAAGATTGGTCTTGGACCAATACGTTGCGAATGCTCTTACGGGCGAGAGATCTTCGGATCGAGCACTGGCGCGGGCTGTCGGGTCCGTTGCCATTATATTAGTTGTCCCTATCTACTCCCTATCGACGAACCCAACCTTGCCGTGGTGATAGGGCTTGACAGACTATGTACGCTATGGTGTCCCAACGAGAGCGCTGTCTCTTGGGACAAACCCTCCGCGGGTTCCAGAGGTCGAGTCTACTAATAGGGTTCACCGGGATTACGGTTTCTTGTCGAACGTTGCTACCGTAATCCTGGAAAGGGCGTACCACCTGTTACGTCCGCTGCTTCCTTCGAGTCGCAGAAACATACAGGTACCACGGGCTTGAGTGCCGAGCCAATGGTCAGCAAGGTGATTACTGCAGGATTGCTCGACCAACGGCGCAGACGCACTCTAGGGAAGGTCCGCTTCGGGCGGAACCCCCATTAAT
>CAKOHB010000042.1:1612500-1625000 GCA_934046635.1 Buathra laborator
CTCCAAGTCCGATGCAATGCGCGTCAAATATGGACTTTGCGAGAAATTTATTATTTTTTTCTCCAAGTCCGATGCAATGCGCGTCAAATATGGACTTTGCGAGAAATTTATTATTTTTTTCTCCAAGTCCGATGCAATGCGCGTCAAATATGGACTTTGCGAGAAATTTATTATTTTTTTCTCCAAGTCCGATGCAATGCGCGTCAAATATGGACTTTGCGAGAAATTTATTATTTTTTTCTCCAAGTCCGATGCAATGCGCGTCAAGTATGGACTTTGCGAGAAATTTATTATTTTTTTCTCCAAGTCCGATGCAATGCGCGTCAAATATGGACTTTGCGAGAAATAAATTTCTTTTCTCCAAGTCCAAAGCAATGCGCGTCAAATATGGACTTTGCGAGAAATTTATTATTTTTTTCTCCAAGTCCGATGCAATGCGCGTCAAATATGGACTTTGCGAGAAATTTATTATTTTTTTCTCCAAGTCCAAAGCAATGCGCGTCAAATATGGACTTTGCGAGAAATATATTTTTCTTTTTCGCCAAGTCCGATGCAATGCGCGTCAAATATGGACTTTGCGATTTTTTTTTTTTTTTTCTCCAAGTCCGAAGCAATGCGCGTCAAATATGGACTTTGCGAGAAATATATTTTTCATTTTCGCCAAGTCCGATGCAATGCGCGTCAAATATGGACTTTGCGAAATTTTTTTTTTTTTCTCCAAGTCCGATGCAATGCGCGTCAAATATGGACTTTGCGAAATTTTTTTTTTTTTCGCCAAGTCCGATGCAATGCGCGTCAAATATGGACTTTGCGAAATTTTTTTTTTTTTCTCCAAGTCCGATGCAATGCGCGTCAAATATGGACTTTGCGAAATTTTTTTTTTTTTCTCCAAGTCCGATGCAATGCGCGTCAAATATGGACTTTGCGAAATTTTTTTTTTTTTCTCCAAGTCCGATGCAATGCGCGTCAAATATGGACTTCGCGAGAAATTTATTATTTTTTTCTCCAAGTCCGATGCAATGCGCGTCAAATATGGACTTCGCGAGAAATTTATTATTTTTTTCTCCAAGTCCGATGCAATGCGCGTCAAATATGGACTTTGCGAGAAATTTATTATTTTTTTCTCCAAGTCCGATGCAATGCGCGTCAAATATGGACTTTGCGAGAAATTTATTATTTTTTTCTCCAAGTCCGATGCAATGCGCGTCAAATATGGACTTTGCGAGAAATTTATTATTTTTTTCTCCAAGTCCGATGCAATGCGCGTCAAATATGGACTTTGCGAGAAATTTATTATTTTTTTCTCCAAGTCCGATGCAATGCGCGTCAAATATGGACTTTGCGAGAAATTTATTATTTTTTTCTCCAAGTCCGATGCAATGCGCGTCAAATATGGACTTTGCGAGAAATTTATAATTTTTTTCTCCAAGTCCGATGCAATGCGCGTCAAATATGGACTTTGCGAGAAATTTATTATTTTTTTCTCCAAGTCCGATGCAATGCGCGTCAAATATGGACTTTGCGAGAAATTTATTATTTTTTTCTCCAAGTCCGATGCAATGCGCGTCAAATATGGACTTTGCGAGAAATTTATTATTTTTTTCTCCAAGTCCGATGCAATGCGCGTCAAATATGGACTTTGCGAGAAATTTATTATTTTTTTCTCCAAGTCCGATGCAATGCGCGTCAAATATGGACTTTGCGAGAAATTTATTATTTTTTTCTCCAAGTCCGATGCAATGCGCGTCAAATATGGACTTTGCGAGAAATTTATTATTTTTTTCTCCAAGTCCGATGCAATGCGCGTCAAGTATGGACTTTGCGAGAAATTTATTATTTTTTTCTCCAAGTCCGATGCAATGCGCGTCAAATATGGACTTTGCGAGAAATAAATTTCTTTTCTCCAAGTCCAAAGCAATGCGCGTCAAATATGGACTTTGCGAGAAATTTATTATTTTTTTCTCCAAGTCCGATGCAATGCGCGTCAAATATGGACTTTGCGAGAAATTTATTATTGTTTTCTCCAAGTCCGATGCAATGCGCGTCAAATATGGACTTTGCGAGAAATTTATTATTTTTTTCTCCAAGTCCGATGCAATGCGCGTCAAGTATGGACTTTGCGAGAAATTTATTATTTTTTTCTCCAAGTCCGATGCAATGCGCGTCAAATATGGACTTTGCGAGAAATAAATTTCTTTTCTCCAAGTCCAAAGCAATGCGCGTCAAATATGGACTTTGCGAGAAATTTATTATTTTTTTCTCCAAGTCCGATGCAATGCGCGTCAAATATGGACTTTGCGAGAAATTTATTATTGTTTTCTCCAAGTCCGATGCAATGCGCGTCAAATATGGACTTTGCGAGAAATTTATTATTTTTTTCTCCAAGTCCGATGCAATGCGCGTCAAATATGGACTTTGCGAGAAATTTATTATTTTTTTCTCCAAGTCCGATGCAATGCGCGTCAAATATGGACTTTGCGAGAAATTTATTATTTTTTTCTCCAAGTCCAAAGCAATGCGCGTCAAATATGGACTTTGCGAGAAATATATTTTTCTTTTTCGCCAAGTCCGATGCAATGCGCGTCAAATATGGACTTTGCGATTTTTTTTTTTTTTTTCTCCAAGTCCGAAGCAATGCGCGTCAAATATGGACTTTGCGAGAAATATATTTTTCATTTTCGCCAAGTCCGATGCAATGCGCGTCAAATATGGACTTGGCGAGAGACTAAACATTTTTTTTTTCGTTAAGTCCAGTGCAAATATGCGCAATGCCTTGGACTTAGAAAAAAAAATGTTCGACCGGTACGAACTAAACGATCCCGCGGGAAACTCTATTAGCATTTCGACGTTATTTGGTCTCACAGATTTAGGTTTAGATTGAAGCGCGCATGTCGTCGTCAAGCCTTTCGGAAGTATGATTTTTCACGCCCATTGTCTCGGACTGTGCGAATATAAAGAGTAAAAACGTGATTAACAAGTTAATGTTATATTCCGATTCCGCTGTCTCGTCGTACTAGTAGAAAAAAAAAATACACGCAAACTCGTTGATTTTCCATCTGTTGAACGTTCAGTTGCGTAGTATTTGATAATTTAATCGCGTCTGGACCGATCGTACGATGAAAAACGTAAATTACACAGGTTTGTGACGCAAGGTCCGTTAAGACGATAGGCAACGAAAATTTTTCAAGTTTTTCCCATGCGCATCGATCGAACGAAAGGTTTCGATTATTTTCAACGTTTTTCGCGTTTAGACGGATCGAACGAGGTACAACGACTTTTTCGAGTTTCACGCGTGTGGATCGATCGGGCGAAGGATTTAAGATATTTTAAAAGATTATCACGAGTGGACCGATCGGAAAAAGAATTACGACAATTTATAAAGTTTCTCGCGAATGGCCCGAACGGATGATGGGAAAGCTACATTTCACAAGTTTATCGCACATGGACCGATCGGTGAAAGATCTTTCACTAGTTTTAAAGTAACGCGGGGGCCGTATGCGGGAAAGTTCTAAAATTTACGAAATTCATCGCCCGATCGGTCCATGCGCGATAAATATGAACAATTTAATGTTTCCCGTCATCCGATCTGTTCACATGCGAAAAATTCTGAAAATATTCGAAATACTTTTTCCGATCGAGCCACACGCGAGAAACTTGTAAATTTCATGTTTCCCATCGTCGAATCGGCTCACGAGCGAGAAACATGTAACATGTATGTTTCTCATCGTCCGATACGTCCATACGCGAAAAAATTTTAAAATATTCGAAATACATCGTCCGATCGGGCCACACGCGAGAAACTTGTAAAATTTATGTTTATGAAACTGTGAAAAAATTCGAAATTTTTCGTCCGATCGGTTCATAAGCGAGAAACTTGTAAAATTTATGTTTCCCATCGTCCGATCGGGCCACACGCGAGAAACTTTGAAAATATTCGAATTTTATCGTCCGATCGGTCCATAGGCGAAAAACTTGTAAAATTTATGTTTCCCATCGTCCGATCGGGCCACACGCGAGAAACTTTGAAAATATTCGAATTTTATCGTCCGATCGGTCCATAGGCGAAAAACTTGTAAAATTTATGTTTCCCATCGTCCGATCGGGCGACACGCGAAAGACTTTGAAAATATTCGAATTTCATCGTCCGATCGGTCCATAAGCGAAAAACTTGTAAAATTTATGTTTCCCATCGTCCGATCGAGCCACACGCGAAAGACTTTAAAAATATTCGAATTTCATCGTCCGATCGGTCCATAGGCGAAAAACTTGTAAAATTTATGTTTCCCATCGTCCGATCGGGCCACACGCGAAAGACTTTGAAAATATTCGAATTTCATCGTCCGATCGGGCCACACGCGAAAAACTTGTAAAATTTATGTTTCCCATCGTCCGATCGGGCCACACGCGAAAGACTTTGAAAATATTCGAATTTCATCGTCCGATCGGGCCACACGCGAAAAACTTTGAAAAAATTCGAAATTCATCGTCCGATCGGTCCATAAGCGAGAAACTTGTAAAATTTATGTTTCCCATCGTCCGATCGGGCCATACGCGAAAAACTTTGAAAAAATTCGAAATTCATCGCCCGATCGGGCCACACGCGAAAAACTTGTAAAATTTATGTTTCCCATCGTCCGATCGGGCCACACGCGAGAAACTTTGAAAATATTCGAATTTCATCGTCCGATCGGGCCACACGCGAGAAACTTGTAAAATTTATGTTTCCCATCGTCCGATCGGGCCATAGGCGAAAAAC
Source organism: Buathra laborator (assembly GCA_934046635.1). NCBI lineage: Eukaryota > Metazoa > Arthropoda > Insecta > Hymenoptera > Ichneumonidae > Buathra > Buathra laborator. The sequence goes on from CAKOHB010000042.1 coordinate 1,617,257, forward strand.
TTGTAAAATTTATGTTTCCCATCGTCCGATCGGGCCACACGCGAAAGACTTTGAAAAAATTCGAAAATCATCGTCCGATCGGTCCATAAGCGAGAAACTTGTAAAATTTATGTTTCCCATCGTCCGATCGGGCCACACGCGAAAAACTTTGAAAAAATTCGAAATTCGTTGTCCGATCGGTCCATAAGCGAGAAACTTTTAAAATTTATGTTTCCCGTCGTCCGATCGGGCTACACGCGAAGGACTTTGAAAAAATTCGAAATTCATCGTCCGATCGGTCCATAAGCGAGAAACTTGTAAAATTTATGTTTCCCGTCGTCCGATCGGGCCACACGCGAAGGACTTTGAAAAAATTCGAAATTCATCGTCCGATCGGTCCATAAGCGAGAAACTTGTAAAATTTATGTTTCCCATCGTCCGATCGGGCCACACGCGAAAAACTTTGAAAAAATTCGAAATTCGTTGTCCGATCGGTCCATAAGCGAGAAACTTGTAAAATTTATGTTTCCCATCGTCCGATCGGGCCATACGCGAAAAACTTTGAAAATATTCGAAAATCATCGCCCGATCGGGCCACACGCGAAAAACTTGTAAAATTTATGTTTCCCATCGTCCGATCGGGCCACACGCGAAAAACTTTGAAAATATTCGAAATTCATCGTCCGATCGGTCCATAGGCGAAAAACTTGTAAAATTTATGTTTCCCATCGTCCGATCGGGCCACACGCGAAGGACTTTGAAAATATTCGAAAATCATCGCCCGATCGGGCCACACGCGAAAAACTTGTAAAATTTATGTTTCCCATCGTCCGATCGGGCCACACGCGAAAGACTTTGAAAAAATTCGAAATTCATCGCCCGATCGGGCCACACGCGAAAAACTTGTAAAATTTATGTTTCCCATCGTCCGATCGGGCCATACGCGAAAAACTTTGAAAAAATTCGAAATTCATCGTCCGATCGGTCCATAAGCGAGAAACTTGTAAAATTTATGTTTCCCATCGTCCGATCGGGCCACACGCGAAGGACTTTGAAAAAATTCGAAATTCATCGTCCGATCGGTCCATAAGCGAGAAACTTGTAAAATTTATGTTTCCCGTCGTCCGATCGGGCCACACGCGAAGGACTTTGAAAAAATTCGAAATTCATCGTCCGATCGGTCCATAAGCGAGAAACTTGTAAAATTTATGTTTCCCATCGTCCGATCGGGCCACACGCGAAAAACTTTGAAAAAATTCGAAATTCGTTGTCCGATCGGTCCATAAGCGAGAAACTTTTAAAATTTATGTTTCCCGTCGTCCGATCGGGCCACACGCGAAGGACTTTGAAAAAATTCGAAATTCATCGTCCGATCGGTCCATAAGCGAGAAACTTGTAAAATTTATGTTTCCCGTCGTCCGATCGGGCCACACGCGAAGGACTTTGAAAAAATTCGAAATTCATCGTCCGATCGGTCCATAAGCGAGAAACTTGTAAAATTTATGTTTCCCATCGTCCGATCGGGCCACACGCGAAAAACTTTGAAAAAATTCGAAATTCGTTGTCCGATCGGTCCATAAGCGAGAAACTTGTAAAATTTATGTTTCCCATCGTCCGATCGGGCCATACGCGAAAAACTTTGAAAATATTCGAAAATCATCGCCCGATCGGGCCACACGCGAAAAACTTGTAAAATTTATGTTTCCCATCGTCCGATCGGGCCATACGCGAGAAACTTTGAAAATATTCGAATTTCATCGTCCGATCGGGCCATACGCGAAAAACTTTGAAAAAATTCGAAATTCATCGTCCGATCGGTCCATAAGCGAGAAACTTGTAAAATTTATGTTTCCCGTCGTCCGATCGGGCCATACGCGAAAAACTTTGAAAAAATTCGAAATTCATCGTCCGATCGGTCCATAAGCGAGAAACTTGTAAAATTTATGTTTCCCATCGTCCGATCGGGCCATACGCGAAAAACTTTGAAAATATTCGAATTTCATCGTCCGATCGGTCCATAGGCGAAAAACTTGTAAAATTTATGTTTCCCATCGTCCGATCGGGCCACACGCGAAAGGCTTTGAAAATATTCGAATTTCATCGTCCGATCGGGCCACACGCGAAAAACTTGTAAAATTTATGTTTCCCATCGTCCGATCGGGCCATACGCGAGAAACTTTGAAAATATTCGAATTTCATCGTCCGATCGGGCCATACGCGAAAAACTTTGAAAAAATTCGAAATTCATCGTCCGATCGGTCCATAAGCGAGAAACTTGTAAAATTTATGTTTCCCATCGTCCGATCGGGCCACACGCGAGAAACTTTGAAAATATTCGAAAATCATCGCCCGATCGGGCCACACGCGAAAAACTTGTAAAATTTATGTTTCCCATCGTCCGATCGGGCCACACGCGAAAGACTTTGAAAATATTCGAATTTCATCGTCCGATCGGGCCACACGCGAGAAACTTGTAAAATTTATGTTTCCCATCGTCCGATCGGGCCACACGCGAGAAACTTTGAAAAAATTCGAAATTCATCGTCCGATCGGTCCATAAGCGAGAAACTTGTAAAATTTATGTTTCCCGTCGTCCGATCGGGCCATACGCGAAAAACTTTGAAAAAATTCGAAGTTCATCGTCCGATCGGTCCATAAGCGAGAAACTTGTAAAATTTATGTTTCCCATCGTCTGATCGGGCCATACGCGAAAAACTTTGAAAATATTCGAATTTCATCGTCCGATCGGTCCATAGGCGAAAAACTTGTAAAATTTATGTTTCCCATCGTCCGATCGGGCCACACGCGAAAGACTTTGAAAATATTCGAATTTCATCGTCCGATCGGGCCACACGCGAAAAACTTGTAAAATTTATGTTTCCCATCGTCCGATCGGGCCATACGCGAGAAACTTTGAAAATATTCGAATTTCATCGTCCGATCGGGCCATACGCGAAAAACTTTGAAAAAATTCGAAATTCATCGTCCGATCGGTCCATAAGCGAGAAACTTGTAAAATTTATGTTTCCCGTCGTCCGATCGGGCCATACGCGAAAAACTTTGAAAAAATTCGAAATTCATCGTCCGATCGGTCCATAAGCGAGAAACTTGTAAAATTTATGTTTCCCATCGTCCGATCGGGCCATACGCGAAAAACTTTGAAAATATTCGAATTTCATCGTCCGATCGGTCCATAGGCGAAAAACTTGTAAAATTTATGTTTCCCATCGTCCGATCGGGCCACACGCGAAAGACTTTGAAAATATTCGAATTTCATCGTCCGATCGGGCCGCACGCGAAAAACTTGTAAAATTTATGTTTCCCATCGTCCGATCGGGCCACACGCGAAAAACTTTGAAGAAATTCGAAATTCATCGTCCGATCGGTCCATAGGCGAAAAACTTGTAAAATTTATGTTTCCCATCGTCCGATCGGGCCATACGCGAGAAACTTTGAAAATATTCGAATTTCATCGTCCGATCGGGCCATACGCGAAAAACTTTGAAAAAATTCGAAATTCATCGTCCGATCGGTCCATAAGCGAGAAACTTGTAAAATTTATGTTTCCCATCGTCCGATCGGGCCACACGCGAGAAACTTTGAAAATATTCGAAATTCATCGTCCGATCGGTCCATAAGCGAGAAACTTGTAAAATTTATGTTTCCCATCGTCCGATCGGGCCATACGCGAAAAACTTTGAAAAAATTCGAAATTCATCGCCCGATCGGGCCACACGCGAAAAACTTGTAAAATTTATGTTTCCCATCGTCCGATCGGGCCACACGCGAGAAACTTTGAAAATATTCGAATTTCATCGTCCGATCGGGCCACACGCGAGAAACTTGTAAAATTTATGTTTCCCATCGTCCGATCGGGCCATAGGCGAAAAACTTGTAAAATTTATGTTTCCCATCGTCCGATCGGGCCACACGCGAAAGACTTTGAAAAAATTCGAAAATCATCGTCCGATCGGTCCATAAGCGAGAAACTTGTAAAATTTATGTTTCCCATCGTCCGATCGGGCCACACGCGAAAAACTTTGAAAAAATTCGAAATTCGTTGTCCGATCGGTCCATAAGCGAGAAACTTTTAAAATTTATGTTTCCCGTCGTCCGATCGGGCCACACGCGAAGGACTTTGAAAAAATTCGAAATTCATCGTCCGATCGGTCCATAAGCGAGAAACTTGTAAAATTTATGTTTCCCGTCGTCCGATCGGGCCACACGCGAAGGACTTTGAAAAAATTCGAAATTCATCGTCCGATCGGTCCATAAGCGAGAAACTTGTAAAATTTATGTTTCCCATCGTCCGATCGGGCCACACGCGAAAAACTTTGAAAAAATTCGAAATTCGTTGTCCGATCGGTCCATAAGCGAGAAACTTGTAAAATTTATGTTTCCCATCGTCCGATCGGGCCATACGCGAAAAACTTTGAAAATATTCGAAAATCATCGCCCGATCGGGCCACACGCGAAAAACTTGTAAAATTTATGTTTCCCATCGTCCGATCGGGCCACACGCGAAAAACTTTGAAAATATTCGAAATTCATCGTCCGATCGGTCCATAGGCGAAAAACTTGTAAAATTTATGTTTCCCATCGTCCGATCGGGCCACACGCGAAGGACTTTGAAAATATTCGAAAATCATCGCCCGATCGGGCCACACGCGAAAAACTTGTAAAATTTATGTTTCCCATCGTCCGATCGGGCCACACGCGAAAGACTTTGAAAAAATTCGAAATTCATCGCCCGATCGGGCCACACGCGAAAAACTTGTAAAATTTATGTTTCCCATCGTCCGATCGGGCCATACGCGAAAAACTTTGAAAAAATTCGAAATTCATCGTCCGATCGGTCCATAAGCGAGAAACTTGTAAAATTTATGTTTCCCATCGTCCGATCGGGCCACACGCGAAGGACTTTGAAAAAATTCGAAATTCATCGTCCGATCGGTCCATAAGCGAGAAACTTGTAAAATTTATGTTTCCCGTCGTCCGATCGGGCCACACGCGAAGGACTTTGAAAAAATTCGAAATTCATCGTCCGATCGGTCCATAAGCGAGAAACTTGTAAAATTTATGTTTCCCATCGTCCGATCGGGCCACACGCGAAAGGCTTTGAAAATATTCGAATTTCATCGTCCGATCGGGCCACACGCGAAAAACTTGTAAAATTTATGTTTCCCATCGTCCGATCGGGCCATACGCGAGAAACTTTGAAAATATTCGAATTTCATCGTCCGATCGGTCCATAGGCGAAAAACTTGTAAAATTTATGTTTCCCATCGTCCGATCGGGCCACACGCGAAAGGCTTTGAAAATATTCGAATTTCATCGTCCGATCGGGCCACACGCGAAAAACTTGTAAAATTTATGTTTCCCATCGTCCGATCGGGCCATACGCGAGAAACTTTGAAAATATTCGAATTTCATCGTCCGATCGGGCCATACGCGAAAAACTTTGAAAAAATTCGAAATTCATCGTCCGATCGGTCCATAAGCGAGAAACTTGTAAAATTTATGTTTCCCATCGTCCGATCGGGCCACACGCGAGAAACTTTGAAAATATTCGAAAATCATCGCCCGATCGGGCCACACGCGAAAAACTTGTAAAATTTATGTTTCCCATCGTCCGATCGGGCCACACGCGAAAGACTTTGAAAATATTCGAATTTCATCGTCCGATCGGGCCACACGCGAGAAACTTGTAAAATTTATGTTTCCCATCGTCCGATCGGGCCATACGCGAAAAACTTTGAAAAAATTCGAAATTCATCGTCCGATCGGTCCATAAGCGAGAAACTTGTAAAATTTATGTTTCCCGTCGTCCGATCGGGCCATACGCGAAAAACTTTGAAAAAATTCGAAGTTCATCGTCCGATCGGTCCATAAGCGAGAAACTTGTAAAATTTATGTTTCCCATCGTCCGATCGGGCCATACGCGAAAAACTTTGAAAATATTCGAATTTCATCGTCCGATCGGTCCATAGGCGAAAAACTTGTAAAATTTATGTTTCCCATCGTCCGATCGGGCCACACGCGAAAGACTTTGAAAATATTCGAATTTCATCGTCCGATCGGGCCACACGCGAAAAACTTGTAAAATTTATGTTTCCCATCGTCCGATCGGGCCATACGCGAGAAACTTTGAAAATATTCGAATTTCATCGTCCGATCGGGCCATACGCGAAAAACTTTGAAAAAATTCGAAATTCATCGTCCGATCGGTCCATAAGCGAGAAACTTGTAAAATTTATGTTTCCCATCGTCCGATCGGGCCATACGTGAAAAACTTTGAAAATATTCGAATTTCATCGTCCGATCGGTCCATAGGCGAAAAACTTGTAAAATTTATGTTTCCCATCGTCCGATCGGGCCACACGCGAAAGACTTTGAAAATATTCGAATTTCATCGTCCGATCGGGCCACACGCGAAAAACTTGTAAAATTTATGTTTCCCATCGTCCGATCGGGCCACACGCGAAAAACTTTGAAGAAATTCGAAATTCATCGTCCGATCGGTCCATAGGCGAAAAACTTGTAAAATTTATGTTTCCCATCGTCCGATCGGGCCATACGCGAGAAACTTTGAAAATATTCGAATTTCATCGTCCGATCGGGCCATACGCGAAAAACTTTGAAAAAATTCGAAATTCATCGTCCGATCGGTCCATAAGCGAGAAACTTGTAAAATTTATGTTTCCCATCGTCCGATCGGGCCACACGCGAAAGACTTTGAAAATATTCGAATTTCATCGTCCGATCGGGCCACACGCGAAAAACTTGTAAAATTTATGTTTCCCATCGTCCGATCGGGCCATACGCGAGAAACTTTGAAAATATTCGAATTTCATCGTCCGATCGGGCCATACGCGAAAAACTTTGAAAAAATTCGAAATTCATCGTCCGATCGGTCCATAAGCGAGAAACTTGTAAAATTTATGTTTCCCATCGTCCGATCGGGCCATACGCGAAAAACTTTGAAAATATTCGAATTTCATCGTCCGATCGGGCCATACGCGAAAAACTTTGAAGAAATTCGAAATTCATCGTCCGATCGGTCCATAGGCGAAAAACTTGTAAAATTTATGTTTCCCATCGTCCGATCGGGCCATACGCGAGAAACTTTGAAAATATTCGAATTTCATCGTCCGATCGGGCCATACGCGAAAAACTTTGAAAAAATTCGAAATTCATCGTCCGATCGGTCCATAAGCGAGAAACTTGTAAAATTTATGTTTCCCATCGTCCGATCGGGCCACACGCGAGAAACTTTGAAAATATTCGAAATTCATCGTCCGATCGGTCCATAAGCGAGAAACTTGTAAAATTTATGTTTCCCATCGTCCGATCGGGCCACACGCGAAAAACTTGTAAAATTTATGTTTCCCATCGTCCGATCGGGCCATACGCGAGAAACTTTGAAAATATTCGAATTTCATCGTCCGATCGGGCCATACGCGAAAAACTTTGAAAAAATTCGAAATTCATCGTCCGATCGGGCCACACGCGAAAAACTTGTAAAATTTATGTTTCCCATCGTCCGATCGGGCCACACGCGAAAGACTTTGAAAATATTCGAATTTCATCGTCCGATCGGGCCACACGCGAAAAACTTGTAAAATTTATGTTTCCCATCGTCCGATCGGGCCATACGCGAGAAACTTTGAAAATATTCGAATTTCATCGTCCGATCGGGCCATACGCGAAAAACTTTGAAAAAATTCGAAATTCATCGTCCGATCGGGCCACACGCGAAAAACTT
>CAKOHB010000042.1:1635000-1657500 GCA_934046635.1 Buathra laborator
TAGGTATCTTGGCGTCCACTTTGACAAGGAAATGGGGGTTAAGACCCATTGTAGCTATTTGCGCGACAAGGTCGGGTCGCTTTTTAAGAAACTAGGTAGATTGGCAGGTGCGGGATGGGGATTGCGTTTCAAGGCGCTCTCTACTTTTTATCGTGGGGTTTTTGTCCCGATAGCGACTTATGCCGCTGCGGGATGGTCGGATCTGTGCAACGTGCACGATGTTAGGGTTCTTCTTTCGGCTCAGCGAACTGCCCTTCTGGCAGTCGCAGCGGCGTACCGTACGACGTCGTGGGCCTCGCTGTGCGTCATCGCCGGCGAAATTCCACTGGACATCCTTCTGGAACAACGTAGGGAGACTTATAAAATCAGGATAGGACTGGACGCCAGGATTAACGATGTAGATATTTTGCAGGGTCAGGACTCTGTTAAGCGAATTAAGGAACAGGGACTCGTGATGTGGCAGAACCTTTGGGATTCTTCTCCGAAGGGCCGCATCACCTACGAATTCTTTAGGAATATTCGCGCTAGATTAGACGCTAAGTGGTTCCGTCCGGACCACTATAGCACACAAGCCCTCTCCGGGCACGGTAATTTTAGGGCGCGTCTCGAGACATTGGGGCTCGTAGACCATTCGCGTTGTGACTGCGGTATGCTGGATACCGTTCAGCACTTCCTTCTGGAGTGCCCAAACTTCGAACCGCAGAGAGTCGCTCTGCGGGAGGTCATCGGCGAGAGGCAGTGGCCGGAGGTGGCGCACCACTTGGTGGCATCTCCAGAGGCCTTTTCGATTCTCCGCGCATTCACTAGGGAGTCTCTTTGGCTCAAAGGGCAAGCGGAGCTCGCGGAGCTCCTCGGGTAGGGGGGTTTCTTTTCTTTCTTTTCTTTTCTTTCTTTTTGTCGTTTCAGGTCGCGTCTACGGTTTTGCTTCTCCGGCGGACGTCTGTCATCCAACTGTCTCTGCGAGACATCCTTAGTCGTGTGGCCACCCAAGCCGAGAAGTGTCGGAACTTCGGTGATGGGCTGCGGGTCCGTAATCTTCGCGGTAACCCGTAGTTCGGGTGGTCGTTAGGTAGGATTTATTCACACTTTTTGGGGTGTACTTGACGGAGCAGGGGTTGCACTTGTGCAACTTGTCAAGACACCGATGGGAGTAGTACCCCTGAAAGCTACCTGAGGATTTCTCGGGGACCTGCACGGGATCGGGCGAAAAAGCCGACGACTCCGCCTCCTCGTGGCCCCCGCTGGTAACAGCGTTCGGCAGCCCAGGGTCTTGTACTCTCGGTGTTGCTGGGCGCTGGCGAAGAGAGTCGTTTCCCCTAGGGGTAGATCCAACTTGTTCAGCGATCCGTTTCGGCGGGGAGAGCAGGGTTTTTCCAAGTCTCGCGACTCAACATCTTACGCGAATTCTCCTGGTAGTGGTTGAAGTGCTGGAAAGTATGGAAGATTGGTCTTGGACCAATACGTTGCGAATGCTCTTACGGGCGAGAGATCTTCGGATCGAGCACTGGCGCGGGCTGTCGGGTCCGTTGCCATTATATTAGTTGTCCCTATCTACTGGCGGGAGTGACTATAGCTCTCTTAAAGGGAGTTTTAGTTAGCAAGCATTCACCTCTCAGTGGTTCCTGCCATAAGTACTATCTGGTCTATGCTGGATGGGAAACCAAGAAGTGCCTCTGTGGCTACGTCTCGACGGACTGACTGTTTCATCACATGCTGGGGCCCGCGGGCTACCGGCTGGATGAAATAGTCTTCGCTGATCGCACTGCCTCCGATGTCTTTGGACATGGTGAAGCGTGCAACAGCTGGGTCTGTCGGGACACTTTTGATTGCTTCTCCACGCTGGGGCTTACGAGCCACTGGTCGGATGAAGTAATCTCGGCTGATCGCACTGCCACCGATGTCCCTGGACATTGTGAGGCGTGCAACAGCTGTCGAACGCTCAAAATCTGTGCCTCAACAGACTGACTGCTCCATCACATGCTGGGCCTACGGGCTATCAGCTGGATGGAGTAGTCTTCGCTGATCGCACGGCCTCTGATGTCTTTGGACGTGGTGAGGCGTGCAACAGCTGGGTCTGTTGGGACACTTTTGATTGCTTCTCCATGCTGGGGCTTACGAGCCACTGGTTGGATGAAGTAATCTCGGCTGATCGCACTGCCACCGATGTCCCTGGACATTGCGAGGCGTGCAACAGCTGTCGAACGTTCAAAATCTGTGCCTCAACAGACTGACTGCTCCATCACATGCTGGGCCTACGGGCTATCAGCTGGATGGAGTAGTCTTCGCTGATCGCACTGCCTCTGATGTCTTTGGACGTGGTGAGGCGTGCAACAGCTGGGTCTGTTGGGACACTTGATTGCTTCTCCATGCTGGGGCTTACGAGCCACTGGTTGGACGAGGTAATCTCGGCTGATCGCACTGCCACCGATGTCCCTGGACACTGTGAGGCGTGCAACAGCTGTCGAACGTTCGAAATCTGTGCCTCAACAGACTGACTGCTCCATCACATGCTGGGCCCACGGGCTATCGGCTGGATGGAGTAGTCTTCGCTGATCGCACTGCCTCCGATGTCTTTGGACGTGGTGAGGCGTGCAACAGCTGGGTCTGTTGGGACACTTTTGACTGCTTCTCCATGCTGGGGCTCACGAGCCACTGGTTGGATGAAGTAGTCTCGGCTGATCGCACTGCCACCAATGTCCCTGGACATTGTGAGGCGTGCAACAGCTGTCGAACGTCCGCGGAGCCTGAGTCTCAAGACTCTGCGCTCTGTTATCCCCGACGGTTGCCCATCCCGGCGGGGGGAGTAAAAGAATTGGGTCCCCCTCCCTGTGACGTGGGTCATAAACGTCATTGCGGATACTCTGCGCATTAAATAAGAGGCCCGGTACCGGGTGAAAGTACTAGCTCCACTGGACTGGGCTCAGGTGGTGGCGAACTCAGAAGCCTGCGCATCCTCTGCGGATCAAATAGAGGTCTCCCCATGGCTGCCCAAGCCGGACGGGAGGAATCGAATTGGGCTCCTGTGCAAGGGTAACAAGCACTAGCTCCACTGGATGAGGTCTCAGGTGGTAGTGAACATAAAGACTTGCGCTTCCTCTGCGGATCATAAGAGGACTCCCCATGGTTGCCCAAGCCGGACGGGAAGTAGCCAAATTGGGTTCCTGTGCAAGGGTAACAAGCACTAGCTCCACTGGATGAGGTCTCAGGTGGTAGTGAACATAAAGACTTGCGCTTCCTCTGCGGATCATAAGAGGACTCCCCATGGTTGCCCAAGCCGGACGGGAAGTAGCCAAATTGGGTTCCTGTGCAAGGGTAACAAGCACTAGCTCCACTGGCTCAGGTCTCAGGTGGCAGTGAACACAAAGACCCGCGCATCCTCTGCGGATCAAATAGAGGACTCCCCATGGTCGCCCAAGCCGGACGGGAGGAAATAAATTGGGTTCCTGTGCAAGGGTGACAAGCACTAGCTTCACTGGATTAAGGTCTCAGGTGAAGTGACCGAGAAGACCTGTTTGAACGATACCGTCAGTAGAATAGCTTTCCCACGGGGGGGGAAAGAGGAGCTAGGACACTGACTGGAAAAAGCCGGAGCCAGTCCATGCCAAAAGGTTTGGACAGCTCCGCTATCGCGTGAGCTGACCGTGTTCTGCCGCTGAGGTTTCGAGGCATCGGCCGGCGACGCGGCGGCTCATGGACGACGGTGGAAGCGAGGTCCCAGAACCTCGTGCTCCACCGGGTCCAAACAATTTGGTTGCAAATGCCTCGTCATCTTACTAGTGACGTATAGCAAACACAAGATGTTTAGCTAAATGATGTTGGCACAAGGTGCCACATCAAGCGTGCCGTGTCCCACGCTGAGACGCCTTGGGAAAGCGTTCTCATAAACGAATACGGAGCTGGAATCCCAGGACTCCATGCTCAGTTTTATCTCGTCAGAGATATCACAAACTGGTTACAAATGCCTCGTCATCTCATTAGTGACGAATAGCAAACACAAGCTGTTTCGCTATGTGATGTTGGCACAAGATGCCACATCAAGCGTGTTGTGTCCCACGCTGAGACGCCTTGGGAAAGCGTTCTCGATAAATAACCGCTCACCATATGCTGGGGCCTACGGGCTACCGACTGGGTAAAGTGGTCTGGGCTACCTGCCGCCGGTGCGCTGGGCATCGAGTGGCAGTGCAGCAGCCCAAATAGCGAAGCTGGAGACTACGGACTCCGTGCTCCGCTATGTCTCGTTAGAGACTTCGAACGAAAAGTTTCACCACGTGCTGGGGCCTACGGGCTACCGGCCGGGTGAAGCGAAAAATGTGATTTAAAGCTAATGCGGACCCATAGTCGTACGACTATAGGGTCCGCAAGGCTCGTTAGGGACTTCGGGAGGTCTGCACCGTCTCGAGCTGGAGTCTACGGACTACCGGCCGGACGAAGCGGCACCCTAGGCACCTAAAAATCACGCGTCTCGCGAGAGACTTCGAACGAAAAGTTTCACCACGCGCCGGGGCCTACGGGCTACCGGCCGGGTGAAGCGAAAAATGTGATTTAAAGCTAATGCGGACCCATAGTCGTACGACTATCGGGTTCGCAAGGCTCGTTAGGGACTTCGGGAGGTCTGCACCGTCTCGAGCTGGAGTCTACGGACTACCGGCCGGACGAGGCGGCACCCTAGGCACCTAAGAATCACGCGTCTCGCGAGAGACTTCGAACGAAAAGTTTCACCACGCGCTGGGGCCTATGGGCTACCGGCCGGGTGAAGCGAAAAAGTGATTTAAAGCTAATGCGGACCCATAGTCGTACGACTATAGGGTCCGCAAGGCTCGTTAGGGGCTTCGGGAGGTCCGCACCGTCTCGAGCTGGAGTCTACGGACTACCGGCCGGACGAAGCGGCACCCTAGGCACCTAAGAATCACGCGTCTTGCGAGAGACTTCGAACGAAAAGTTTCACCACGCGCCGGGGCCTACGGGCTACCGGCCGGGTGAAGCGAAAATGTGATTTAAAGCTAATGCGGACCCATAGTCGTACGACTATAGGGTCCGCAAGGCTCGTTAGGGACTTCGGGAGGTCCGCACCGTCTCGAGCTGGAGTCTGCGGACTACCGGCCGGACGAAGCGGCACCCTAGGCACCTAAAAATCACGCGTCTCGCGAGAGACTTCGAACGAAAAGTTTCGCCACGCGCCGGGGCCTACGGGCTACCGGCCGGGTGAAGCGAAAAATGTGATTTAAAGCTAATGCGGACCCATAGTCGTACGACTATCGGGTTCGCAAGGCTCGTTAGGGACTTCGGGAGGTCTGCACCGTCTCGAGTTGGAGTCTACGGACTACCGGCCGGACGAAGCGGCACCCTAGGCACCTAAAAATCACGCGTCTCGCGAGAGACTTCGAACGAAAAGTTTCACCACGCGCCGGGGCCTACGGGCTACCGGCCGGGTGAAGCGGAAAATGTGATTTAAAGCTAATGCGGACCCATAGTCGTACGACTATCGGGTTCGCAAGGCTCGTTAGGGACTTCGGGAGGTCTGCACCGTCTCGAGCTGGAGTCTACGGACTACCGGCCGGACGAGGCGGCACCCTAGGCACCTAAAAATCACGCGTCTCGCGAGAGACTTCGAACGAAAAGTTTCACCACGCGCTGGGGCCTATGGGCTACCGGCCGGGTGAAGCGGAAAAGTGATTTAAAGCTAATGCGGACCCATAGTCGTACGACTATCGGGTTCGCAAGGCTCGTTAGGGACTTCGGGAGGTCTGCACCGTCTCGAGCTGGAGTCTACGGACTACCGGCCGGACGAGGCGGCACCCTAGGCACCTAAAAATCACGCGTCTCGCGAGAGACTTCGAACGAAAAGTTTCACCACGCGCTGGGGCCTATGGGCTACCGGCCGGGTGAAGCGGAAAAGTGATTTAAAGCTAATGCGGACCCATAGTCGTACGACTATAGGGTCCGCAAGGCTCGTTAGGGACTTCGGGAGGTCTGCACCGTCTCGAGCTGGAGTCTACGGACTACCGGCCGGACGAGGCGGCACCCTAGGCACCTAAGAATCACGCGTCTCGCGAGAGACTTCGAACGAAAAGTTTCACCACGCGCTGGGGCCTATGGGCTACCGGCTGGGTGAAGCGAAAAAGTGATTTAAAGCTAATGCGGACCCATAGTCGTACGACTATAGGGTCCGCAAGGCTCGTTAGGGACTTCGGGAGGTCCGCACCGTCTCGAGCTGGAGTCTACGGACTACCGGCCGGACGAAGCGGCACCCTAGGCACCTAAAAATCACGCGTCTCGCGAGAGACTTCGAACGAAAAGTTTCACCACGCGCCGGGGCCTACGGGCTACCGGCCGGGTGAAGCGAAAAATGTGATTTAAAGCTAATGCGGACCCATAGTCGTACGACTATAGGGTCCGCAAGGCTCGTTAGGGACTTCGGGAGGTCCGCACCGTCTCGAGCTGGAGTCTACGGACTACCGGCCGGACGAAGCGGCACCCTAGGCACCTAAAAATCACGCGTCTCGCGAGAGACTTCGAACGAAAAGTTTCACCACGCGCCGGGGCCTACGGGCTACCGGCCGGGTGAAGCGGAAAATGTGATTTAAAGCTAATGCGGACCCATAGTCGTACGACTATAGGGTCCGCAAGGCTCGTTAGGGACTTCGGGAGGTCCGCACCGTCTCGAGCTGGAGTCTACGGACTACCGGCCGGACGAAGCGGCACCCTAGGCACCTAAAAATCACGCGTCTCGCGAGAGACTTCGAACGAAAAGTTTCACCACGCGCCGGGGCCTACGGGCTACCGGCCGGGTGAAGCGGAAAATGTGATTTAAAGCTAATGCGGACCCATAGTCGTACGACTATAGGGTCCGCAAGGCTCGTTAGGGACTTCGGGAGGTCTGCACCGTCTCGAGCTGGAGTCTACGGACTACCGGCCGGACGAAGCGGCACCCTAGGCACCTAAAAATCACGCGTCTCGCGAGAGACTTCGAACGAAAAGTTTCACCACGCGCCGGGGCCTACGGGCTACCGGCCGGGTGAAGCGAAAAATGTGATTTAAAGCTAATGCGGACCCATAGTCGTACGACTATAGGGTCCGCAAGGCTCGTTAGGGACTTCGGGAGGTCTGCACCGTCTCGAGCCGGGGTCTACGGACTACCGGCCGGACGAAGCGGCACCCTAGGCACCTAAAAATCACGCGTCTCGCGAGAGACTTCGAACGAAAAGTTTCACCACGCGCCGGGGCCTACGGGCTACCGGCCGGGTGAAGCGAAAAATGTGATTTAAAGCTAATGCGGACCCATAGTCGTACGACTATAGGGTCCGCAAGGCTCGTTAGGGACTTCGGGAGGTCCGCACCGTCTCGAGCTGGAGTCTACGGACTACCGGCCGGACGAAGCGGCACCCTAGGCACCTAGAATCACGCGTCTCGCGAGAGACTTCGAACGAAAAGTTTCACCACGCGCTGGGGCCTATGGGCTACCGGCCGGGTGAAGCGAAAAAGTGATTTAAAGCTAATGCGGACCCATAGTCGTACGACTATAGGGTCCGCAAGGCTCGTTAGGGGCTTCGGGAGGTCCGCACCGTCTCGAGCTGGAGTCCACGGACTACCGGCCGGACGAAGCGGCACCCTAGGCACCTAAGAATCACGCGTCTCGCGAGAGACTTCGAACGAAAAGTTTCACCACGCGCTGGGGCCTATGGGCTACCGGCCGGGTGAAGCGAAAAATGTGATTTAAAGCTAATGCGGACCCATAGTCGTACGACTATCGGGTTCGCAAGGCTCGTTAGGGACTTCGGGAGGTCTGCACCGTCTCGAGCCGGGGTCTACGGACTACCGGCCGGACGAAGCGGCACCCTAGGCACCTAGAATCACGCGTCTCGCGAGAGACTTCGAACGAAAAGTTTCACCACGCGCTGGGGCCTACGGGCTACCGGCCGGGTGAGGCGACAATGGAGCCAGAGTCTCAAACTCTGGACTCCGCCATGTCCCGTTAGGGACGAAACGAAGCGCTCCATCACGTGCTGGGGCCTGCGGGCTACCGGCCGGATGTTTAACTAATCATGACACTTACCGTTTCAGGTCTATAGCGGTCTCGCCGTCGTCCTCTCGCGTCCCATGGGATACGAAAAGGCGACGAGGACCGCTTAACAAACTCCGACCGGGCCCTGCGTTATCGAAGTTCTTGGGCTTCGGTGGCGACGGAACCGGGGAGACACTAACCGCTATATTACCTAAGTTTCAGGTACGCCTACTAATATACAATTTTAGTTTCAGGTGAACCCTCTGACGAGATTCACGGTTCCCCTAGGCCAAGCTTGACTTACGTGGTGAGGGCCTCATGGCAGGAGGGGTGGGTCCTGTCTCAAGCGTAGCGGTTAGGACGGTTGGCGGCCTCCGAAGCTGTATTCAATTCGCCCGGACGGGATATGGCGGCTCTGTCTCGTTGTGTGGTTTTTACTTCCGACCGAACTCGTGGGAACAAAAATGAAACAGCTCAAAACTTTGTGTGAATGTGTCAGTATGCATGTGAGGAGGAGTGCTCGTCTGGCCGAGTCTAGGCAACCAGACGTGGCGCGCCAAGTGGGAGTTGCTGACCCTGTTGCGAAGCCGCGCACACGCTCGGCAGCAAGACCGTTGGCTTCTCAGCCCGTGCCTCGCATCTCGATACCACGCATTTGCCTGCCCACGAGCAGCGCTGGCCCTAGTAGCATCAGGAGTCAGTGTGAGGCTCTCGGCATTCGTGCCGTTACAGTTAGTAGGTCCGATGAAAATGTAAGCCAGCCTCTTGTGGCTGAACGCGAAATTAACGTAGGCAATCGGGTAGACCGCGTAAACGAACAGGATAGAACCGCGATAGAAACCCCAGTTGATAACTTCGTCCCAGCGAACACAAACCCCATTAGTACCACGGGAATTAGAATTCTACAGCTGAACATGAGACGTTCAGAGGTAGTCACAGGCGAGGTGCGTACCCTCATTCGTCAAAAGCGACTCGACATCCTGCTCTTGCAGGAACCATATGTCCAGAAGCCGGACGAAAGGCACACCTTTTTCGGATTAGGCACTTCGGTGCAGGTTGCAGCCGTACGCCGAGGAAATCCTTGGGCTTCCGTAGCGGTCTGTAATCCCGCGTTTAAGATGATTTTCATCTCGCAGCTTAGTAACGCGCACTGTGTTTGTGCGGAAGTGCAAGCCCCCGGCTTCTCGTTCTACGTCGTTTCCCATTATTTTCAGTTCCGAGATGACATCGAGCAGCACCTCAGACACCTCGGGATGGTGCTTCATTCGCTGAGGGGGAAGAGAATTCTCGTCGCGTTAGATTCAAACGCCAGGTCCTCGTTGTGGGGTCCACAGGAGACAAACGATCGAGGCGCTCGTCTCGAGCGCCTCATACAGGATTTCGATTTGCAGGTGGCCAATGATGCAGAGCAGCCGCCGACTTTCTGGACTCCGAGAGGTGAGTCGTATATCGACGTCACTCTGGCAACTCCGTCCATGTCCCAATTCGTCGGGGAGTGGAAGGTCCGCTCGAGTTGGTCAACTAGTGACCACAGAGCAATCGACATAAGGCTTCAAGTGCCAGAAGCCGCAGTAGAGAATCGAGTATTTCGCGTTAGTCGTTTTAACACTCGCAAGGCCGATTGGGATCGGTTTGCGGAAATCCTGACAGCTCTTTCACGAGCCAGGTTGGAGGGACTTGTAGTCGATTCATCGCAGAATGTTGAAGTTATGGCCACGACTCTAACGGGAGTCCTCACGGACGCCTGTATCCAGTCTATGCCACGTAAAACGCGTTTTAGAAAGTCCAACCCGTGGTGGACGACAGATCTTACAAAAATGAAGAAGAGCGTATACCGGCTCATGCGTGCATACCAAAGGGTACGAGCGCAGCCCGAACGCCTCGTTAAACTGCAAGAGTACCGCACTTCTTTGCGAAAGTACAGCCGTGAGGTGAAGAAGGCAAAGCGTGAAAGCTGGAGGAAATTTGTCACGTCGTACGGGAATTCGGAGCCCTGGGGCTTCGTTTATAAGCACCAGGCAGACAAACTTCGAATTGAGAAAGTGCTAAGCACGATCCGGCTTGATGGATGTTCCACTATGGATATGAGAGAAACCGCCAGCGGCCTTTTGGACACGCATGTCCCTGACGACCGAGAGGAGGATGACACCCCGTGGCACAGGCGACAGCGCGAAAAAGCGCAGACGCCGCCTGACACGGAAGACGCTGAAGTATTCACCGAATTTGAGGTGAGAAAGGCGTGCAGAACTTTGAAGAACGGTAAAGCTCCGGGCCCCGACCTCATCGAGGTTGAGGTCCTCAAAAGAGCAGTCATGACAATCCCCGGTCAGCTGGTAAAACTTTTCAACGGGTGCCTTCAGTGGGGCGTCTTTCCCTCTGCCTGGAAGGAGGGAAACCTTTGTGTACTCCTAAAGGGCGAGGATAAAGACGAGATGGACCCGAAATCGTATAGGCCAATATGTCTTCTTTCCGTTGTCTTTCCGCAAACGTCTCTCCGAGACGATGGATGACGGCGGCATCTCCGATCGGCAATTCGGCTTCATGCCCGGTAAGTCCACGGAAGATGCGATCGTTGAGCTACGCAATATGATCCGCGGCTCAGCGGCGACTTACACCGTCGCCCTGCTCTTCGACATCGCCGGGGCTTTTGACAATGTCTGGTGGCCCATGGTATTTAGGAGTCTTCGAATTAGGGATTGCCCGGCAAATGTCTACAAAGTGCTTCAGAGTTACTTTGATGACCGCCGGGTGACGATCGAGTGGGGGGATGAAAAGGTGACCAAGCGTGCTACGAAGGGTTGTCCACAAGGTTCCGTCCTTGGCCCGGCGTGTTGGAACCTTATGTTTGATTCTTTGCTCAGAGACTTCGAGCAACAGTTCCCGGATCGTTTCATCGCTTATGCGGACGATCTTCTTGTCCTCGTTAAAGGCGAGTCGCGAAGGGAGATAGAGATTGAGGGTCAGCGAGTCGTCGATAGAATAATAGCTTGGAGCAAAAAGGCTCGACTTGAACTTTCCGCGCGTAAAACGGAGGCTATCCTCCTTAAAACTGTGTGGGTCCGTAGGCCACCAGTAGGTAGACGCGGAGGCGATCGTCCGGATCGCCAACGCAGGCGCGAAACTAAGCCAGATTTGGCAAGAAGGTATCCGATTATCAAGATAGGCGAAACCGCGATTCCGTTTAAAAGCAGTGTCAGGTATCTTGGCGTCCACTTTGACAAGGAAATGGGTGTCAAGACCCATTGTAGTTATTTGCGCGACAAGGTCGGGTCGCTATTCAAGAAACTAGGTAAACTGGCAGGCTCGGGATGGGGATTGCGTTTTAAAACGCTTTCGAATTTTTATCGCGGGGTTTTTGTCCCGATAGCGACATATGCCGCTGCGGGATGGTCGGATCTTAGTAATGTGCATGATGTTAGGATTCTTCTTTCGGCCCAGCGAACTGCCCTTCTGGCAGTCGCAGCGGCGTATCGAACGACGTCGTGGGCTTCGCTGTGCGTCATCGCAGGCGAAATACCTTTAGATATATTGCTGGAACAACGTCGGGAAACGTATAAACTCAGAATAGGAATGGACGCCAGGATAAACAACGTAGATATACCGCGGGGACCGGGTGCTGTTAAGCAAATTAAAGAGCAGGGACTCGTGATGTGGCAAAACCTTTGGGACGCCTCCCCAAAGGGCCGCATTACTTACGCGTTTTTCGGGAACATTCGGGATAGACTAGACGCTAAGTGGTTCCATCCGGACCACTATAGCTCACAAGCCCTCTCCGGGCATGGGAATTTTAGAGCACGTCTCGTGGCATTGGGACTCGTAGACGATTCACATTGTAATTGTGGTATGGTAGATACTGTGGAGCACTTCCTTCTGGAGTGCCCAAACTTCGAACCGCAGAGAGTCGCTCTGCGGGATCTCATCGGCGTAAGGCAATGGCCAGAGGTGGCGCACCATTTGGTGGCATCTCCAGAAGCGTATTCGATCTTCCGCGCTTTCTGTAGGGAATCTCTTTGGCTAAAGAGACAGGAGGAGCTTGCGGAGCTTCTCGGGTAGTTGGGTTTTTTTTTTTTTTTTTTTTTTTTTTTTTTTTTTTTTTTTTTTTTTTTTTTTTTTTTTTCGCGTCCCCGGTATTGCTTCTCCGGTGGACGTTCTTCATTCAACGTCTCTTCGAGACAACCTTCGTCGTAAGTCATCCAAGCCGAGAAGTGTCGGAACTTCGGTGACGGGCGGCAGGCCCGTAATCATCGCGGTAACCTGTCGTTCGGGTGGCTGTTAGGTAGGACAAAATTCTTTTGGGAGTGTATTTGACGGAGCAGGGACTGCACTAAGTGCAGTTTGTCAAAGCACCGATGTGGGAGTAGTTCCCCCGACAATTATCTGAGTATATCTCGGGGACCTGCACGGGATCGGGCGAAAAAGCCGACGACTCCGCCTCCTCGTGGCCCCCGCTGGTAACAGCGTTCGGCAGCCCAGGGTCTTGTACTCTCGGTGTTGCTGGGCGCTGGCGAAGAGAGTCGTTTCCCCTAGGGGTAGATCCAACTTGTTCAGCGATCCGTTTCGGCGGGGAGAGCAGGGTTTTTCCAAGTCTCGCGACTCAACATCTTACGCGAATTCTCCTGGTAGTGGTTGAAGTGCTGGAAAGTATGGAAGATTGGTCTTGGACCAATACGTTGCGAATGCTCTTACGGGCGAGAGATCTTCGGATCGAGCACTGGCGCGGGCTGTCGGGTCCGTTGCCATTATATTAGTTGTCCCTATCTACTGGCGGGAGTGACTATAGCTCTCTTAAAGGGAGTTTTAGTTAGCAAGCATTCACCTCTCAGTGGTTCCTGCCATAAGTACTATCTGGTCTATGCTGGATGGGAAACCAAGAAGTGCCTCTGTGGCTACGTCTCGACGGACTGACTGTTTCATCACATGCTGGGGCCCGCGGGCTACCGGCTGGATGAAATAGTCTTCGCTGATCGCACTGCCTCCGATGTCTTTGGACATGGTGAAGCGTGCAACAGCTGGGTCTGTCGGGACACTTTTGATTGCTTCTCCACGCTGGGGCTTACGAGCCACTGGTCGGATGAAGTAATCTCGGCTGATCGCACTGCCACCGATGTCCCTGGACATTGTGAGGCGTGCAACAGCTGTCGAACGCTCAAAATCTGTGCCTCAACAGACTGACTGCTCCATCACATGCTGGGCCTACGGGCTATCAGCTGGATGGAGTAGTCTTCGCTGATCGCACTGCCTCTGATGTCTTTGGACGTGGTGAGGCGTGCAACAGCTGGGTCTGTTGGGACACTTTTGATTGCTTCTCCATGCTGGGGCTTACGAGCCACTGGTTGGATGAAGTAATCTCGGCTGATCGCACTGCCACCGATGTCCCTGGACATTGCGAGGCGTGCAACAGCTGTCGAACGTTCAAAATCTGTGCCTCAACAGACTGACTGCTCCATCACATGCTGGGCCTACGGGCTATCAGCTGGATGGAGTAGTCTTCGCTGATCGCACTGGCTCTGATGTCTTTGGACGTGGTGAGGCGTGCAACAGCTGGGTCTGTTGGGACACTTGATTGCTTCTCCATGCTGGGGCTTACGAGCCACTGGTTGGACGAGGTAATCTCGGCTGATCGCACTGCCACCGATGTCCCTGGACACTGTGAGGCGTGCAACAGCTGTCGAACGTTCGAAATCTGTGCCTCAACAGACTGACTGCTCCATCACATGCTGGGCCCACGGGCTATCGGCTGGATGGAGTAGTCTTCGCTGATCGCACTGCCTCCGATGTCTTTGGACGTGGTGAGGCGTGCAACAGCTGGGTCTGTTGGGACACTTTTGACTGCTTCTCCATGCTGGGGCTCACGAGCCACTGGTTGGATGAAGTAGTCTCGGCTGATCGCACTGCCACCAATGTCCCTGGACATTGTGAGGCGTGCAACAGCTGTCGAACGTCCGCGGAGCCTGAGTCTCAAGACTCTGCGCTCTGTTATCCCCGACGGTTGCCCATCCCGGCGGGGGGAGTAAAAGAATTGGGTCCCCCTCCCTGTGACGTGGGTCATAAACGTCATTGCGGATACTCTGCGCATTAAATAAGAGGCCCGGTACCGGGTGAAAGTACTAGCTCCACTGGACTGGGCTCAGGTGGTGGCGAACTCAGAAGCCTGCGCATCCTCTGCGGATCAAATAGAGGTCTCCCCATGGCTGCCCAAGCCGGACGGGAGGAATCGAATTGGGCTCCTGTGCAAGGGTAACAAGCACTAGCTCCACTGGATGAGGTCTCAGGTGGTAGTGAACATAAAGACTTGCGCTTCCTCTGCGGATCATAAGAGGACTCCCCATGGTTGCCCAAGCCGGACGGGAAGTAGCCAAATTGGGTTCCTGTGCAAGGGTAACAAGCACTAGCTCCACTGGATGAGGTCTCAGGTGGTAGTGAACATAAAGACTTGCGCTTCCTCTGCGGATCATAAGAGGACTCCCCATGGTTGCCCAAGCCGGACGGGAAGTAGCCAAATTGGGTTCCTGTGCAAGGGTAACAAGCACTAGCTCCACTGGCTCAGGTCTCAGGTGGCAGTGAACACAAAGACCCGCGCATCCTCTGCGGATCAAATAGAGGACTCCCCATGGTCGCCCAAGCCGGACGGGAGGAAATAAATTGGGTTCCTGTGCAAGGGTGACAAGCACTAGCTTCACTGGATTAAGGTCTCAGGTGAAGTGACCGAGAAGACCTGTTTGAACGATACCGTCAGTAGAATAGCTTTCCCACGGGGGGGGAAAGAGGAGCTAGGACACTGACTGGAAAAAGCCGGAGCCAGTCCATGCCAAAAGGTTTGGACAGCTCCGCTATCGCGTGAGCTGACCGTGTTCTGCCGCTGAGGTTTCGAGGCATCGGCCGGCGACGCGGCGGCTCATGGACGACGGTGGAAGCGAGGTCCCAGAACCTCGTGCTCCACCGGGTCCAAACAATTTGGTTGCAAATGCCTCGTCATCTTACTAGTGACGTATAGCAAACACAAGATGTTTAGCTAAATGATGTTGGCACAAGGTGCCACATCAAGCGTGCCGTGTCCCACGCTGAGACGCCTTGGGAAAGCGTTCTCATAAACGAATACGGAGCTGGAATCCCAGGATTCCATGCTCAGTTTTATCTCGTCAGAGATATCACAAACTGGTTACAAATGCCTCGTCATCTCATTAGTGACGAATAGCAAACACAAGCTGTTTCGCTATGTGATGTTGGCACAAGATGCCACATCAAGCGTGTTGTGTCCCACGCTGAGACGCCTTGGGAAAGCGTTCTCGATAAATAACCGCTCACCATATGCTGGGGCCTACGGGCTACCGACTGGGTAAAGTGGTCTGGGCTACCTGCCGCCGGTGCGCTGGGCATCGAAGTGGCAGTGCAGCAGCCCAAATAGCGAAGCTGGAGACTACGGACTCCGTGCTCCGCTATGTCTCGTTAGAGACTTCGAACGAAAAGTTTCACCACGTGCTGGGGCCTACGGGCTACCGGCCGGGTGAAGCGAAAAATGTGATTTAAAGCTAATGCGGACCCATAGTCGTACGACTATAGGGTCCGCAAGGCTCGTTAGGGACTTCGGGAGGTCTGCACCGTCTCGAGCTGGAGTCTACGGACTACCGGCCGGACGAAGCGGCACCCTAGGCACCTAAAAATCACGCGTCTCGCGAGAGACTTCGAACGAAAAGTTTCACCACGCGCCGGGGCCTACGGGCTACCGGCCGGGTGAAGCGAAAAATGTGATTTAAAGCTAATGCGGACCCATAGTCGTACGACTATCGGGTTCGCAAGGCTCGTTAGGGACTTCGGGAGGTCTGCACCGTCTCGAGCTGGAGTCTACGGACTACCGGCCGGACGAGGCGGCACCCTAGGCACCTAAGAATCACGCGTCTCGCGAGAGACTTCGAACGAAAAGTTTCACCACGCGCTGGGGCCTATGGGCTGCCGGCCGGGTGAAGCGAAAATGTGATTTAAAGCTAATGCGGACCCATAGTTGTACGACTATAGGGTCCGCAAGGCTCGTTAGGGACTTCGGGAGGTCTGCACCGTCTCGAGCTGGGATCTACGGACTACCGGCCGGACGAGGCGGCACCCTAGGCACCTAAGAATCACGCGTCTCGCGAGAGACTTCGAACGAAAAGTTTCACCACGCGCCGGGGCCTACGGGCTACCGGCCGGGTGAAGCGAAAAATGTGATTTAAAGCTAATGCGGACCCATAGTCGTACGACTATCGGGTTCGCAAGGCTCGTTAGGGGCTTCGGGAGGTTTGCACCGTCTCGAGCTGGGGTCTACGGACTACCGGCCGGACGAGGCGGCACCCTAGGCACCTAGAATCACGCGTCTCGCGAGAGACTTCGAATGAAAAGTTTCACCACGCGCCGGGGCCTACGGGCTACCGGCCGGGTGAAGCGAAAAATGTGATTTAAAGCTAATGCGGACCCATAGTCGTACGACTATCGGGTTCGCAAGGCTCGTTAGGGACTTCGGGAGGTCTGCACCGTCTCGAGCTGGAGTCTACGGACTACCGGCCGGACGAGGCGGCACCCTAGGCACCTAAGAATCACGCGTCTCGCGAGAGACTTCGAACGAAAAGTTTCACCACGCGCCGGGGCCTACGGGCTACCGGCCGGGTGAAGCGAAAAATGTGATTTAAAGCTAATGCGGACCCATAGTCGTACGACTATCGGGTTCGCAAGGCTCGTTAGGGACTTCGGGAGGTCTGCACCGTCTCGAGCTGGAGTCTACGGACTACCGGCCGGACGAGGCGGCACCCTAGGCACCTAAGAATCACGCGTCTCGCGAGAGACTTCGAACGAAAAGTTTCACCACGCGCCGGGGCCTACGGGCTACCGGCCGGGTGAAGCGAAAAATGTGATTTAAAGCTAATGCGGACCCATAGTCGTACGACTATAGGGTCCGCAAGGCTCGTTAGGGACTTCGGGAGGTCCGCACCGTCTCGAGCTGGAGTCTACGGACTACCGGCCGGACGAAGCGGCACCCTAGGCACCTAAAAATCACGCGTCTCGCGAGAGACTTCGAACGAAAAGTTTCACCACGCGCTGGGGCCTACGGGCTACCGGCCGGGTGAAGCGAAAAATGTGATTTAAAGCTAATGCGGACCCATAGTCGTACGACTATCGGGTTCGCAAGGCTCGTTAGGGACTTCGGGAGGTCTGCACCGTCTCGAGCTGGAGCCTACGGACTACCGGCCGGACGAGGCGGCACCCTAGGCACCTAAGAATCACGCGTCTCGCGAGAGAATTCGAACGAAAAGTTTCACCACGCGCTGGGGCCTATGGGCTACCGGCCGGGTGAAGCGAAAAAGTGATTTAAAGCTAATGCGGACCCATAGTCGTACGACTATAGGGTCCGCAAGGCTCGTTAGGGACTTCGGGAGGTCCGCACCGTCTCGAGCTGGAGTCTACGGACTACCGGCCGGACGAAGCGGCACCCTAGGCACCTAAAAATCACGCGTCTCGCGAGAGACTTCGAACGAAAAGTTTCACCACGCGCTGGGGCCTATGGGCTACCGGCCGGGTGAAGCAGAAAAGTGATTTAAAGCTAATGCGGACCCATAGTCGTACGACTATAGGGTCCGCAAGGCTCGTTAGGGACTTCGGGAGGTCTGCACCGTCTCGAGCTGGAGTCTACGGACTACCGGCCGGATGAGGCGGCACCCTAGGCACCTAAGAATCACGCGTCTCGCGAGAGACTTCGAACGAAAAGTTTCACCACGCGCTGGGGCCTATGGGCTACCGGCCGGGTGAAGCGAAAAAGTGATTTAAAGCTAATGCGGACCCATAGTCGTACGACTATAGGGTCCGCAAGGCTCGTTAGGGACTTCGGGAGGTCCGCACCGTCTCGAGCTGGAGTCTACGGACTACCGGCCGGACGAAGCGGCACCCTAGGCACCTAAAAATCACGCGTCTCGCGAGAGACTTCGAACGAAAAGTTTCACCACGCGCTGGGGCCTATGGGCTACCGGCCGGGTGAAGCGGAAAAGTGATTTAAAGCTAATGCGGACCCATAGTCGTACGACTATAGGGTCCGCAAGGCTCGTTAGGGACTTCGGGAGGTCTGCACCGTCTCGAGCTGGAGTCTACGGACTACCGGCCGGACGAAGCGGCACCCTAGGCACCTAAAAATCACGCGTCTCGCGAGAGACTTCGAACGAAAAGTTTCACCACGCGCCGGGGCCTACGGGCTACCGGCCGGGTGAAGCGAAAAATGTGATTTAAAGCTAATGCGGACCCATAGTCGTACGACTATAGGGTCCGCAAGGCTCGTTAGGGACTTCGGGAGGTCTGCACCGTCTCGAGCCGGGGTCTACGGACTACCGGCCGGACGAAGCGGCACCCTAGGCACCTAGAATCACGCGTCTCGCGAGAGACTTCGAACGAAAAGTTTCACCACGCGCTGGGGCCTACGGGCTACCGGCCGGGTGAGGCGACAATGGAGCCAGAGTCTCAAACTCTGGACTCCGCCATGTCCCGTTAGGGACGAAACGAAGCGCTCCATCACGTGCTGGGGCCTGCGGGCTACCGGCCGGATGTTTAACTAATCATGACACTTACCGTTTCAGGTCTATAGCGGTCTCGCCGTCGTCCTCTCGCGTCCCATGGGATACGAAAAGGCGACGAGGACCGCTTAACAAACTCCGACCGGGCCCTGCGTTATCGAAGTTCTTGGGCTTCGGTGGCGACGGAACCGGGGAGACACTAACCGCTATATTACCTAAGTTTCAGGTACGCCTACTAATATACCATTTTAGTTTCAGGTGAACCCTCTGACGAGATTCACGGTTCCCCTAGGCCAAGCTTGACTTACGTGGTGAGGGCCTCATGGCAGGAGGGGTGGGTCCTGTCTCAAGCGTAGCGGTTAGGACGGTTGGCGGCCTCCGAAGCTGTATTCAATTCGCCCGGACGGGATATGGCGGCTCTGTCTCGTTGTGTGGTTTTTACTTCCGACCGAACTCGTGGGAACAAAAATGAAACAGCTCAAAACTTTGTGTGAATGTGTCAGTATGCATGTGAGGAGGAGTGCTCGTCTGGCCGAGTCTAGGCAACCAGACGTGGCGCGCCAAGTGGGAGTTGCTGACCCTGTTGCGAAGCCGCGCACACGCTCGGCAGCAAGACCATTGGCTTCTCAGCCCGTGCCTCGCATCTCGATACCACGCATTTGCCTGCCCACGAGCAGCGCTGGCCCTAGTAGCATCAGGAGTCAGTGTGAGGCTCTCGGCATTCGTGCCGTTACAGTTAGTAGGTCCGATGAAAATGTAAGCCAACCTCTTGTGGCTGAACGCGAAATTAACGTAGGCAATCGGGTAGACCGCGTAAACGAACAGGATAGAACCGCGATAGAAACCCCAGTTGATAACTTCGTCCCAGCGAACACAAACCCCATTAGTACCACGGGAATTAGAATTCTACAGCTGAACATGAGACGTTCAGAGGTAGTCACAGGCGAGGTGCGTACCCTCATTCGTCAAAAGCGACTCGACATCCTGCTCTTGCAGGAACCATATGTCCAGAAGCCGGACGAAAGGCACACCTTTTTCGGATTAGGCACTTCGGTGCAGGTTGCAGCCGTACGCCGAGGAAATCCTTGGGCTTCCGTAGCGGTCTGTAATCCCGCGTTTAAGATGATTTTCATCTCGCAGCTTAGTAACGCGCACTGTGTTTGTGCGGAAGTGCAAGCCCCCGGCTTCTCGTTCTACGTCGTTTCACATTATTTCCAGTTCCGAGATGACATCGAGCAGCACCTCAGACACCTCGGGATGGTGCTTCATTCGCTGAGGGGGAAGAGAATTCTCATCGCGTTAGATTCAAACGCCAGGTCCTCGTTGTGGGGTCCACAGGAGACAAACGATCGAGGCGCTCGTCTCGAGCGCCTCATACAGGATTTCGATTTGCAGGTGGCCAATGATGCAGAGCAGCCGCCGACTTTCTGGACTCCGAGAGGTGAGTCGTATATCGACGTCACTCTGGCAACTCCGTCCATGTCCCAATTCGTCGGGGAGTGGAAGGTCCGCTCGAGTTGGTCAACTAGTGACCACAGAGCAATCGACATAAGGCTTCAAGTGCCAGAAGCCGCAGTAGAGAATCGAGTATTTCGCGTTAGTCGTTTTAACACTCGCAAGGCCGATTGGGATCGGTTTGCGGAAATCCTGACAGCTCTTTCACGAGCCAGGTTGGAGGGACTTGTAGTCGATTCATCGCAGAATGTTGAAGTTATGGCCACGACTCTAACGGGAGTCCTCACGGACGCCTGTATCCAGTCTATGCCACGTAAAACGCGTTTTAGAAAGTCCAACCCGTGGTGGACGACAGATCTTACAAAAATGAAGAAGAGCGTATACCGGCTCATGCGTGCATACCAAAGGGTACGAGCGCAGCCCGAACGCCTCGTTAAACTGCAAGAGTACCGCACTTCTTTGCGAAAGTACAGCCGTGAGGTGAAGAAGGCAAAGCGTGAAAGCTGGAGGAAATTTGTCACGTCGTACGGGAATTCGGAGCCCTGGGGCTTCGTTTATAAGCACCAGGCAGACAAACTTCGAATTGAGAAAGTGCTAAGCACGATCCGGCTTGATGGATGTTCCACTATGGATATGAGAGAAACCGCCAGCGGCCTTTTGGACACGCATGTCCCTGACGACCGAGAGGAGGATGACACCCCGTGGCACAGGCGACAGCGCGAAAAAGCGCAGACGCCGCCTGACACGGAAGACGCTGAAGTATTCACCGAATTTGAGGTGAGAAAGGCGTGCAGAACTTTGAAGAACGGTAAAGCTCCGGGCCCCGACCTCATCGAGGTTGAGGTCCTCAAAAGAGCAGTCATGACAATCCCCGGTCAGCTGGTAAAACTTTTCAACGGGTGCCTTCAGTGGGGCGTCTTTCCCTCTGCCTGGAAGGAGGGAAACCTTTGTGTACTCCTAAAGGGCGAGGATAAAGACGAGATGGACCCGAAATCGTATAGGCCAATATGTCTTCTTTCCGTTGTCTTTCCGCAAACGTCTCTCCGAGACGATGGATGACGGCGGCATCTCCGATCGGCAATTCGGCTTCATGCCCGGTAAGTCCACGGAAGATGCGATCGTTGAGCTACGCAATATGATCCGCGGCTCAGCGGCGACTTACACCGTCGCCCTGCTCTTCGACATCGCCGGGGCTTTTGACAATGTCTGGTGGCCCATGGTATTTAGGAGTCTTCGAATTAGGGATTGCCCGGCAAATGTCTACAAAGTGCTTCAGAGTTACTTTGATGACCGCCGGGTGACGATCGAGTGGGGGGATGAAAAGGTGACCAAGCGTGCTACGAAGGGTTGTCCACAAGGTTCCGTCCTTGGCCCGGCGTGTTGGAACCTTATGTTTGATTCTTTGCTCAGAGACTTCGAGCAACAGTTCCCGGATCGTTTCATCGCTTATGCGGACGATCTTCTTGTCCTCGTTAAAGGCGAGTCGCGAAGGGAGATAGAGATTGAGGGTCAGCGAGTCGTCGATAGAATAATAGCTTGGAGCAAAAAGGCTCGACTTGAACTTTCCGCGCGTAAAACGGAGGCTATCCTCCTTAAAACTGTGTGGGTCCGTAGGCCACCAGTAGGTAGACGCGGAGGCGATCGTCCGGATCGCCAACGCAGGCGCGAAACTAAGCCAGATTTGGCAAGAAGGTATCCGATTATCAAGATAGGCGAAACCGCGATTCCGTTTAAAAGCAGTGTCAGGTATCTTGGCGTCCACTTTGACAAGGAAATGGGTGTCAAGACCCATTGTAGTTATTTGCGCGACAAGGTCGGGTCGCTATTCAAGAAACTAGGTAAACTGGCAGGCTCGGGATGGGGATTGCGTTTTAAAACGCTTTCGAATTTTTATCGCGGGGTTTTTGTCCCGATAGCGACATATGCCGCTGCGGGATGGTCGGATCTTAGTAATGTGCATGATGTTAGGATTCTTCTTTCGGCCCAGCGAACTGCCCTTCTGGCAGTCGCAGCGGCGTATCGAACGACGTCGTGGGCTTCGCTGTGCGTCATCGCAGGCGAAATACCTTTAGATATATTGCTGGAACAACGTCGGGAAACGTATAAACTCAGAATAGGAATGGACGCCAGGATAAACAACGTAGATATACCGCGGGGACCGGGTGCTGTTAAGCAAATTAAAGAGCAGGGACTCGTGATGTGGCAAAACCTTTGGGACGCCTCCCCAAAGGGCCGCATTACTTACGCGTTTTTCGGGAACATTCGGGATAGACTAGACGCTAAGTGGTTCCATCCGGACCACTATAGCTCACAAGCCCTCTCCGGGCATGGGAATTTTAGAGCACGTCTCGTGGCATTGGGACTCGTAGACGATTCACATTGTAATTGTGGTATGGTAGATACTGTGGAGCACTTCCTTCTGGAGTGCCCAAACTTCGAACCGCAGAGAGTCGCTCTGCGGGATCTCATCGGCGTAAGGCAATGGCCAGAGGTGGCGCACCATTTGGTGGCATCTCC
>CAKOHB010000042.1:1662500-1672500 GCA_934046635.1 Buathra laborator
ACTTCGCGAGAAATTTATTATTTTTTTCTCCAAGTCCGATGCAATGCGCGTCAAATATGGACTTTGCGAGAAATTTATTATTTTTTTCTCCAAGTCCGATGCAATGCGCGTCAAATATGGACTTTGCGAGAAATTTATTATTTTTTTCTCCAAGTCCGATGCAATGCGCGTCAAATATGGACTTTGCGAGAAATTTATTATTTTTTTCTCCAAGTCCGATGCAATGCGCGTCAAATATGGACTTCGCGAGAAATTTATTATTTTTTTCTCCAAGTCCGATGCAATGCGCGTCAAATATGGACTTCGCGAGAAATTTATTATTTTTTTCTCCAAGTCCGATGCAATGCGCGTCAAATATGGACTTCGCGAGAAATTTATTATTTTTTTCTCCAAGTCCGATGCAATGCGCGTCAAATATGGACTTTGCGAGAAATTTATTATTTTTTTCTCCAAGTCCGATGCAATGCGCGTCAAATATGGACTTTGCGAGAAATTTATTATTTTTTTCTCCAAGTCCGATGCAATGCGCGTCAAATATGGACTTCGCGAGAAATTTATTATTTTTTTCTCCAAGTCCGATGCAATGCGCGTCAAATATGGACTTCGCGAGAAATTTATTATTTTTTTCTCCAAGTCCGATGCAATGCGCGTCAAATATGGACTTTGCGAGAAATTTATTATTTTTTTCTCCAAGTCCGATGCAATGCGCGTCAAATATGGACTTTGCGAGAAATTTATTATTTTTTTCTCCAAGTCCGATGCAATGCGCGTCAAATATGGACTTTGCGAGAAATTTATTATTTTTTTCTCCAAGTCCGATGCAATGCGCGTCAAATATGGACTTTGCGAGAAATATATTATTTTTTTCTCCAAGTCCGATGCAATGCGCGTCAAATATGGACTTCGCGAGAAATTTATTATTTTTTTCTCCAAGTCCGATGCAATGCGCGTCAAATATGGACTTCGCGAGAAATTTATTATTTTTTTCTCCAAGTCCGATGCAATGCGCGTCAAATATGGACTTTGCGAGAAATTTATTATTTTTTTCTCCAAGTCCGATGCAATGCGCGTCAAATATGGACTTTGCGAGAAATTTATTATTTTTTTCTCCAAGTCCGATGCAATGCGCGTCAAATATGGACTTTGCGAGAAATTTATTATTTTTTTCTCCAAGTCCGATGCAATGCGCGTCAAATATGGACTTTGCGAGAAATTTATTATTTTTTTCTCCAAGTCCAAAGCAATGCGCGTCAAATATGGACTTTGCGAGAAATATATTTTTCTTTTTCGCCAAGTCCGATGCAATGCGCGTCAAATATGGACTTTGCGATTTTTTTTTTTTTTTTCTCCAAGTCCGAAGCAATGCGCGTCAAATATGGACTTTGCGAGAAATATATTTTTCATTTTCGCCAAGTCCGATGCAATGCGCGTCAAATATGGACTTGGCGAGAGACTAAACATTTTTTTTTTCGTTAAGTCCAATGCAAATATGCGCAATGCCTTGGACTTAGAAAAAAAAATGTTCGACCGGTACGAACTAAACGATCCCGCGGGAAACTCTATTAGCATTTCGACGTTATTTGGTCTCACAGATTTAGGTTTAGATTGAAGCGCGCATGTCGTCGTCAAGCCTTTCGGAAGTATGATTTTTCACGCGCATTGTCTCGGACTGTGCGAATATAAAGAGTAAAAACGTGATTAACAAGTTAATGTTATATTCCGATTCCGCTGTCTCGTCGTACTAGTAGAAAAAAAAAATACACGCAAACTCGTTGATTTTCCATCTGTTGAACGTTCAGTTGCGTAGTATTTGATAATTTAATCGCGTCTGGACCGATCGTACGATGAAAAACGTAAATTACACAGGTTTGTGACGCAAGGTCCGTTAAGACGATAGGCAACGAAAATTTTTCAAGTTTTTCCCATGCGCATCGATCGAACGAAAGGTTTCGATTATTTTCAACGTTTTTCGCGTTTAGACGGATCGAACGAGGTACAACGACTTTTTCGAGTTTCACGCGTGTGGATCGATCGGGCGAAGGATTTAAGATATTTTAAAAGATTATCACGAGTGGACCGATCGGAAAAAGAATTACGACAATTTATAAAGTTTCTCGCGAATGGCCCGAACGGATGATGGGAAAGCTACATTTCACAAGTTTATCGCACATGGACCGACCGGTGAAAGATCTTTCACTAGTTTTAATGTAACGCGGGGGCCGTATGCGGGAAAGTTCTAAAATTTACGAAATTCATCACCCGATCGGTCCATGCGCGATAAATATGAACAATTTAATGTTTCCCGTCATCCGATCTGTTCACATGCGAAAAATTCTGAAAATATTCGAAATACTTTTTCCGATCGAGCCACACGCGAGAAACTTGTAAATTTCATGTTTCCCATCGTCGAATCGGCTCACGAGCGAGAAACATGTAACATGTATGTTTCTCATCGTCCGATACGTCCATACGCGAAAAAATTTTAAAATATTCGAAATACATCGTCCGATCGGGCCACACGCGAGAAACTTGTAAAATTTATGTTTATGAAACTGTGAAAAAATTCGAAATTTTTCGTCCGATCGGTTCATAAGCGAGAAACTTGTAAAATTTATGTTTCCCATCGTCCGATCGGGCCACACGCGAGAAACTTTGAAAATATTCGAATTTTATCGTCCGATCGGTCCATAGGCGAAAAACTTGTAAAATTTATGTTTCCCATCGTCCGATCGGGCCACACGCGAGAAACTTTGAAAATATTCGAATTTTATCGTCCGATCGGTCCATAGGCGAAAAACTTGTAAAATTTATGTTTCCCATCGTCCGATCGGGCGACACGCGAAAGACTTTGAAAATATTCGAATTTCATCGTCCGATCGGTCCATAAGCGAGAAACTTGTAAAATTTATGTTTCCCATCGTCCGATCGGGCCATACGCGAAGAACTTTGAAAATATTCGAATTTCATCGTCCGATCGGGCCACACGCGAAAAACTTGTAAAATTTATGTTTCCCATCGTCCGATCGGGCCACACGCGAAAAACTTTGAAAATATTCGAAATTCATCGTCCGATCGGTCCATAGGCGAAAAACTTGTAAAATTTATGTTTCCCATCGTCCGATCGGGCCACACGCGAAAGACTTTGAAAATATTCGAATTTCATCGTCCGATCGGGCCACACGCGAAAAACTTGTAAAATTTATGTTTCCCATCGTCCGATCGGGCCATACGCGAGAAACTTTGAAAATATTCGAATTTCATCGTCCGATCGGGCCATACGCGAAAAACTTTGAAAAAATTCGAAATTCATCGTCCGATCGGTCCATAAGCGAGAAACTTGTAAAATTTATGTTTCCCATCGTCCGATCGGGCCACACGCGAGAAACTTTGAAAATATTCGAAAATCATCGCCCGATCGGGCCACACGCGAAAAACTTGTAAAATTTATGTTTCCCATCGTCCGATCGGGCCACACGCGAAAGACTTTGAAAATATTCGAATTTCATCGTCCGATCGGGCCACACGCGAAAAACTTGTAAAATTTATGTTTCCCATCGTCCGATCGGGCCATACGCGAGAAACTTTGAAAATATTCGAATTTCATCGTCCGATCGGGCCATACGCGAAAAACTTTGAAAAAATTCGAAATTCATCGTCCGATCGGTCCATAAGCGAGAAACTTGTAAAATTTATGTTTCCCATCGTCCGATCGGGCCACACGCGAGAAACTTTGAAAATATTCGAAAATCATCGCCCGA
This sequence comes from Buathra laborator, assembly GCA_934046635.1. Classification (NCBI taxonomy): domain Eukaryota; kingdom Metazoa; phylum Arthropoda; class Insecta; order Hymenoptera; family Ichneumonidae; genus Buathra; species Buathra laborator. The sequence goes on from CAKOHB010000042.1 coordinate 1,666,259, forward strand.
TCGGGCCACACGCGAAAAACTTGTAAAATTTATGTTTCCCATCGTCCGATCGGGCCACACGCGAGAAACTTGTAAAATTTATGTTTCCCATCGTCCGATCGGGCCATACGCGAGAAACTTTGAAAATATTCGAATTTCATCGTCCGATCGGGCCATACGCGAAAAACTTTGAAAAAATTCGAAATTCATCGTCCGATCGGTCCATAAGCGAGAAACTTGTAAAATTTATGTTTCCCATCGTCCGATCGGGCCACACGCGAGAAACTTTGAAAATATTCGAAAATCATCGCCCGATCGGGCCACACGCGAAAAACTTGTAAAATTTATGTTTCCCATCGTCCGATCGGGCCACACGCGAAAGACTTTGAAAATATTCGAATTTCATCGTCGGATCGGGCCACACGCGAGAAACTTGTAAAATTTATGTTTCCCGTCGTCCGATCGGGCCATACGCGAAAAACTTTGAAAAAATTCGAAATTCATCGTCCGATCGGTCCATAAGCGAGAAACTTGTAAAATTTATGTTTCCCATCGTCCGATCGGGCCATACGCGAAAAACTTTGAAAATATTCGAATTTCATCGTCCGATCGGTCCATAGGCGAAAAACTTGTAAAATTTATGTTTCCTATCGTCCGATCGGGCCACACGCGAAAGACTTTGAAAATATTCGAAAATCATCGCCCGATCGGGCCACACGCGAAAAACTTGTAAAATTTATGTTTCCCATCGTCCGATCGGGCCACACGCGAAAGACTTTGAAAATATTCGAATTTCATCGTCCGATCGGGCCACACGCGAAAAACTTTGAAAAAATTCGAAATTCATCGTCCGATCGGTCCATAAGCGAGAAACTTGTAAAATTTATGTTTCCCATCGTCCGATCGGGCCATACGCGAAAAACTTTGAAAAAATTCGAAATTCATCGCCCGATCGGGCCACACGCGAAAAACTTGTAAAATTTATGTTTCCCATCGTCCGATCGGGCCACACGCGAGAAACTTTGAAAATATTCGAATTTCATCGTCCGATCGGGCCACACGCGAGAAACTTGTAAAATTTATGTTTCCCATCGTCCGATCGGGCCATACGCGAGAAACTTTGAAAAAATTCGAAATTCATCGTCCGATCGGTCCATAGGCGAAAAACTTGTAAAATTTATGTTTCCCATCGTCCGATCGGGCCACACGCGAAAGACTTTGAAAAAATTCGAAATTCATCGTCCGATCGGTCCATAAGCGAGAAACTTGTAAAATTTATGTTTCCCGTCGTCCGATCGGGCCATACGCGAAAAACTTTGAAAAAATTCGAAATTCATCGTCCGATCGGTCCATAAGCGAGAAACTTGTAAAATTTATGTTTCTCATCGTCCGATCGGGCCATACGCGAAAAACTTTGAAAATATTCGAATTTCATCGTCCGATCGGTCCATAGGCGAAAAACTTGTAAAATTTATGTTTCCCATCGTCCGATCGGGCCATACGCGAGAAACTTTGAAAAAATTCGAAATTCATCGTCCGATCGGTCCATAGGCGAAAAACTTGTAAAATTTATGTTTCCCATCGTCCGATCGGGCCACACGCGAAAGACTTTGAAAAAATTCGAAATTCATCGTCCGATCGGTCCATAGGCGAAAAACTTGTAAAATTTATGTTTCCCATCGTCCGATCGGGCCACACGCGAAAGACTTTGAAAAAATTCGAAATTCATCGTCCGATCAGTCCATAAGCGAGAAACTTGTAAAATTTATGTTTCCCGTCGTCCGATCGGGCCATACGCGAAAAACTTTGAAAAAATTCGAAATTCATCGTCCGATCGGTCCATAAGCGAGAAACTTGTAAAATTTATGTTTCTCATCGTCCGATCGGGCCATACGCGAAAAACTTTGAAAATATTCGAATTTCATCGTCCGATCGGTCCATAGGCGAAAAACTTGTAAAATTTATGTTTCCCATCGTCCGATCGGGCCACACGCGAAAGACTTTGAAAATATTCGAATTTCATCGTCCGATCGGGCCACACGCGAAAAACTTGTAAAATTTATGTTTCCCGTCGTCCGATCGGGCCACACGCGAAGGACTTTGAAAATATTCGAAAATCATCGCCCGATCGGGCCACACGCGAAAAACTTGTAAAATTTATGTTTCCCATCGTCCGATCGGGCCACACGCGAAAGACTTTAAAAATATTCGAATTTCATCGTCCGATCGGGCCACACGCGAGAAACTTGTAAAATTTATGTTTCCCATCGTCCGATCGGGCCACACGCGAAAGACTTTGAAAATATTCGAATTTCATCGTCCGATCGGGCCACACGCGAAAAACTTGTAAAATTTATGTTTCCCATCGTCCGATCGGGCCACACGCGAAAGACTTTGAAAATATTCGAATTTCATCGTCCGATCGGGCCACACGCGAAAAACTTTGAAAAAATTCGAAATTCATCGTCCGATCGGTCCATAAGCGAGAAACTTGTAAAATTTATGTTTCCCATCGTCCGATCGGGCCATACGCGAAGAACTTTGAAAATATTCGAATTTCATCGTCCGATCGGGCCACACGCGAAAAACTTGTAAAATTTATGTTTCCCATCGTCCGATCGGGCCACACGCGAAAGACTTTGAAAATATTCGAATTTCATCGTCCGATCGGGCCACACGCGAAAAACTTTGAAAAAATTCGAAATTCGTTGTCCGATCGGTCCATAAGCGAGAAACTTGTAAAATTTATGTTTCCCGTCGTCCGATCGGGCCACACGCGATAAACTTTGAAAATATTCGAATTTCATCATCCGATCGGGCCACACGCGAAAAACTTGTAAAATTTATGTTTCCCGTCGTCCGATCGGGCCACACGCGAAGGACTTTGAAAATATTCGAAAATCATCGCCCGATCGGGCCACACGCGAAAAACTTGTAAAATTTATGTTTCCCATCGTCCGATCGGGCCACACGCGAAAGACTTTAAAAATATTCGAATTTCATCGTCCGATCGGGCCACACGCGAGAAACTTGTAAAATTTATGTTTCCCATCGTCCGATCGGGCCATACGCGAGAAACTTTGAAAATATTCGAATTTCATCGTCCGATCGGGCCACACGCGAGAAACTTTGAAAATATTCGAAATTCATCGTCCGATCGGTCTATAAGCGAGAAACTTGTAAAATTTATGTTTCCCGTCGTCCGATCGGGCCATACGCGAAAAACTTTGAAAAAATTCGAAATTCATCGTCCGATCGGTCCATAAGCGAGAAACTTGTAAAATTTATGTTTCCCATCGTCCGATCGGGCCATACGCGAAAAACTTTGAAAATATTCGAATTTCATCGTCCGATCGGTCCATAGGCGAAAAACTTGTAAAATTTATGTTTCCTATCGTCCGATCGGGCCACACGCGAAAGACTTTGAAAATATTCGAAAATCATCGCCCGATCGGGCCACACGCGAAAGAAACTTGTAAAATTTATGTTTCCCGTCGTCCGATCGGGCCATACGCGAAAAACTTTGAAAAAATTCGAAATTCATCGTCCGATCGGTCCATAAGCGAGAAACTTGTAAAATTTATGTTTCTCATCGTCCGATCGGGCCATACGCGAAAAACTTTGAAAATATTCGAATTTCATCGTCCGATCGGTCCATAGGCGAAAAACTTGTAAAATTTATGTTTCCCATCGTCCGATCGGGCCACACGCGAAAGACTTTGAAAATATTCGAATTTCATCGTCCGATCGGGCCACACGCGAAAAACTTGTAAAATTTATGTTTCCCGTCGTCCGATCGGGCCACACGCGAAGGACTTTGAAAATATTCGAAAATCATCGCCCGATCGGGCCACACGCGAAAAACTTGTAAAATTTATGTTTCCCATCGTCCGATCGGGCCACACGCGAAAGACTTTAAAAATATTCGAATTTCATCGTCCGATCGGGCCACACGCGAGAAACTTGTAAAATTTATGTTTCCCATCGTCCGATCGGGCCACACGCGAAAGACTTTGAAAATATTCGAATTTCATCGTCCGATCGGGCCACACGCGAAAAACTTGTAAAATTTATGTTTCCCATCGTCCGATCGGGCCACACGCGAAAAACTTTGAAAATATTCGAAATTCATCGTCCGATCGGTCCATAGGCGAAAAACTTGTAAAATTTATGTTTCCCATCGTCCGATCGGGCCACACGCGAAAGACTTTGAAAATATTCGAATTTCATCGTCCGATCGGGCCACACGCGAAAAACTTGTAAAATTTATGTTTCCCATCGTCCGATCGGGCCATACGCGAGAAACTTTGAAAATATTCGAATTTCATCGTCCGATCGGGCCATACGCGAAAAACTTTGAAAAAATTCGAAATTCATCGTCCGATCGGTCCATAAGCGAGAAACTTGTAAAATTTATGTTTCCCATCGTCCGATCGGGCCACACGCGAAAGACTTTGAAAATATTCGAATTTCATCGTCCGATCGGGCCACACGCGAAAAACTTGTAAAATTTATGTTTCCCGTCGTCCGATCGGGCCACACGCGAAGGACTTTGAAAATATTCGAAAATCATCGCCCGATCGGGCCACACGCGAAAAACTTGTAAAATTTATGTTTCCCATCGTCCGATCGGGCCACACGCGAAAGACTTTAAAAATATTCGAATTTCATCGTCCGATCGGGCCACACGCGAGAAACTTGTAAAATTTATGTTTCCCATCGTCCGATCGGGCCACACGCGAAAAACTTTGAAGAAATTCGAAATTCATCGTCCGATCGGTCCATAGGCGAAAAACTTGTAAAATTTATGTTTCCCATCGTCCGATCGGGCCATACGCGAGAAACTTTGAAAATATTCGAATTTCATCGTCCGATCGGGCCATACGCGAAAAACTTTGAAAAAATTCGAAATTCATCGTCCGATCGGTCCATAAGCGAGAAACTTGTAAAATTTATGTTTCCCATCGTCCGATCGGGCCACACGCGAGAAACTTTGAAAATATTCGAAATTCATCGTCCGATCGGTCCATAAGCGAGAAACTTGTAAAATTTATGTTTCCCGTCGTCCGATCGGGCCATACGCGAAAAACTTTGAAAATATTCGAATTTCATCGTCCGATCGGTCCATAGGCGAAAAACTTGTAAAATTTATGTTTCCCATCGTCCGATCGGGCCACACGCGAAAGACTTTGAAAATATTCGAATTTCATCGTCCGATCGGGCCACACGCGAAAAACTTGTAAAATTTATGTTTCCCATCGTCCGATCGGGCCATACGCGAGAAACTTTGAAAATATTCGAATTTCATCGTCCGATCGGGCCATACGCGAAAAACTTTGAAAAAATTCGAAATTCATCGTCCGATCGGGCCACACGCGAAAAACTTGTAAAATTTATGTTTCCCATCGTCCGATCGGGCCACACGCGAAAGACTTTGAAAATATTCGAATTTCATCGTCCGATCGGGCCACACGCGAAAAACTTGTAAAATTTATGTTTCCCATCGTCCGATCGGGCCACACGCGAAAAACTTTGAAGAAATTCGAAATTCATCGTCCGATCGGTCCATAGGCGAAAAACTTGTAAAATTTATGTTTCCCATCGTCCGATCGGGCCATACGCGAGAAACTTTGAAAATATTCGAATTTCATCGTCCGATCGGGCCATACGCGAAAAACTTTGAAAAAATTCGAAATTCATCGTCCGATCGGTCCATAAGCGAGAAACTTGTAAAATTTATGTTTCCCATCGTCCGATCGGGCCACACGCGAGAAACTTTGAAAATATTCGAAATTCATCGTCCGATCGGTCCATAAGCGAGAAACTTGTAAAATTTATGTTTCCCGTCGTCCGATCGGGCCATACGCGAAAAACTTTGAAAATATTCGAATTTCATCGTCCGATCGGTCCATAGGCGAAAAACTTGTAAAATTTATGTTTCCCATCGTCCGATCGGGCCACACGCGAAAGACTTTGAAAATATTCGAATTTCATCGTCCGATCGGGCCACACGCGAAAAACTTGTAAAATTTATGTTTCCCTTCGTCCGATCGGGCCATACGCGAGAAACTTTGAAAATATTCGAATTTCATCGTCCGATCGGGCCATACGCGAAAAACTTTGAAAAAATTCGAAATTCATCGTCCGATCGGGCCACACGCGAAAAACTTGTAAAATTTATGTTTCCCATCGTCCGATCGGGCCACACGCGAAAGACTTTGAAAATATTCGAATTTCATCGTCCGATCGGGCCACACGCGAAA
>CAKOHB010000042.1:1682500-1692500 GCA_934046635.1 Buathra laborator
CAGGTGGCCAATGATGCAGAGCAGCCGCCGACTTTCTGGACCCCGAGAGGTGAGTCGTATATCGACGTCACTCTGGCAACTCCGTCCATGTCCCAATTCGTCGGGGAGTGGAAGGTCCGCTCGAGTTGGTCAACTAGTGACCACAGAGCAATCGACATAAGGCTTCAAGTGCCAGAAGCCGCAGTAGAGAATCGAGTATTTCGCGTTAGTCGTTTTAACACTCGCAAGGCCGATTGGGATCGGTTTGCGGAAATCCTGACAGCTCTTTCACGAGCCAGGTTGGAGGGACTTGTAGTCGATTCATCGCAGAATGTTGAAGTTATGGCCACGACTCTAACGGGAGTCCTCACGGACGCCTGTATCCAGTCTATGCCACGTAAAACGCGTTTTAGAAAGTCCAACCCGTGGTGGACGACAGATCTTACAAAAATGAAGAAGAGCGTATACCGGCTCATGCGTGCATACCAAAGGGTACGAGCGCAGCCCGAACGCCTCGTTAAACTGCAAGAGTACCGCACTTCTTTGCGAAAGTACAGCCGTGAGGTGAAGAAGGCAAAGCGTGAAAGCTGGAGGAAATTTGTCACGTCGTACGGGAATTCGGAGCCCTGGGGCTTCGTTTATAAGCACCAGGCAGACAAACTTCGAATTGAGAAAGTGCTAAGCACGATCCGGCTTGATGGATGTTCCACTATGGATATGAGAGAAACCGCCAGCGGCCTTTTGGACACGCATGTCCCCGACGACCGAGAGGAGGATGACACCCCGTGGCACAGGCGACAGCGCGAAAAAGCGCAGACGCCGCCTGACACGGAAGACGCTGAAGTATTCACCGAATTTGAGGTGAGAAAGGCGTGCAGAACTTTGAAGAACGGTAAAGCTCCGGGCCCCGACCTCATCGAGGTTGAGGTCCTCAAAAGAGCAGTCATGACAATCCCCGGTCAGCTGGTAAAACTTTTCAACGGGTGCCTTCAGTGGGGCGTCTTTCCCTCTGCCTGGAAGGAGGGAAACCTTTGTGTACTCCTAAAGGGCGAGGATAAAGACGAGATGGACCCGAAATCGTATAGGCCAATATGTCTTCTTTCCGTTGTAGGGAAATTATTCGAGAAACTCATCCGCAAACGTCTCTCCGAGACGATGGATGACGGCGGCATCTCCGATCGGCAATTCGGCTTCATGCCCGGTAAGTCCACGGAAGATGCGATCGTTGAGCTACGCAATATGATCCGCGGCTCAGCGGCGACTTACACCGTCGCCCTGCTCTTCGACATCGCCGGGGCTTTTGACAATGTCTGGTGGCCCATGGTATTTAGGAGTCTTCGAATTAGGGATTGCCCGGCAAATGTCTACAAAGTGCTTCAGAGTTACTTTGATGACCGCCGGGTGACGATCGAGTGGGGGGATGAAAAGGTGACCAAGCGTGCTACGAAGGGTTGTCCACAAGGTTCCGTCCTTGGCCCGGCGTGTTGGGACCTTATGTTTGATTCTTTGCTCAGAGACTTCGAGCAACAGTTCCCGGATCGTTTCATCGCTTATGCGGACGATCTTCTTGTCCTCGTTAAAGGCGAGTCGCGAAGGGAGATAGAGATTGAGGGTCAGCGAGTCGTCGATAGAATAATAGCTTGGAGCAAAAAGGCTCGACTTGAACTTTCCGCGCGTAAAACGGAGGCTATCCTCCTTAAAACTGTGTGGGTCCGTAGGCCACCAGTAGGTAGACGCGGAGGCGATCGTCCGGATCGCCAACGCAGGCGCGAAACTAAGCCAGATTTGGCAAGAAGGTATCCGATTATCAAGATAGGCGAAACCGCGATTCCGTTTAAAAGCAGTGTCAGGTATCTTGGCGTCCACTTTGACAAGGAAATGGGTGTCAAGACCCATTGTAGTTATTTGCGCGACAAGGTCGGGTCGCTATTCAAGAAACTAGGTAAACTGGCAGGCTCGGGATGGGGATTGCGTTTTAAAACGCTTTCGAATTTTTATCGCGGGGTTTTTGTCCCGATAGCGACATATGCCGCTGCGGGATGGTCGGATCTTAGTAATGTGCATGATGTTAGGATTCTTCTTTCGGCCCAGCGAACTGCCCTTCTGGCAGTCGCAGCGGCGTATCGAACGACGTCGTGGGCTTCGCTGTGCGTCATCGCAGGCGAAATACCTTTAGATATATTGCTGGAACAACGTCGGGAAACGTATAAACTCAGAATAGGAATGGACGCCAGGATAAACAACGTAGATATACCGCGGGGACCGGGTGCTGTTAAGCAAATTAAAGAGCAGGGACTCGTGATGTGGCAAAACCTTTGGGACGCCTCCCCAAAGGGCCGCATTACTTACGCGTTTTTCGGGAACATTCGGGATAGACTAGACGCTAAGTGGTTCCATCCGGACCACTATAGCTCACAAGCCCTCTCCGGGCATGGGAATTTTAGAGCACGTCTCGTGGCATTGGGACTCGTAGACGATTCACATTGTAATTGTGGTATGGTAGATACTGTGGAGCACTTCCTTCTGGAGTGCCCAAACTTCGAACCGCAGAGAGTCGCTCTGCGGGATCTCATCGGCGTAAGGCAATGGCCAGAGGTGGCGCACCATTTGGTGGCATCTCCAGAAGCGTATTCGATCTTCCGCGCTTTCTGTAGGGAATCTCTTTGGCTAAAGAGACAGGAGGAGCTTGCGGAGCTTCTCGGGTAGTTGGGTTTTTTTTTTTTTTTTTTTTTTTTTTTTCTCGCGTCCCCGGTATTGCTTCTCCGGTGGACGTTCTTCATTCAACGTCTCTTCGAGACAACCTTCGTCGTAAGTCATCCAAGCCGAGAAGTGTCGGAACTTCGGTGACGGGCGGCAGGCCCGTAATCATCGCGGTAACCTGTCGTTCGGGTGGCTGTTAGGTAGGACAAAATTCTTTTGGGAGTGTATTTGACGGAGCAGGGACTGCACTAAGTGCAGTTTGTCAAAGCACCGATGTGGGAGTAGTTCCCCCGACAATTATCTGAGTATATCTCGGGGACCTGCACGGGATCGGGCGAAAAAGCCGACGACTCCGCCTCCTCGTGGCCCCCGCTGGTAACAGCGTTCGGCAGCCCAGGGTCTTGTACTCTCGGTGTTGCTGGGCGCTGGCGAAGAGAGTCGTTTCCCCTAGGGGTAGATCCAACTTGTTCAGCGATCCGTTTCGGCGGGGAGAGCAGGGTTTTTCCAAGTCTCGCGACTCAACATCTTACGCGAATTCTCCTGGTAGTGGTTGAAGTGCTGGAAAGTATGGAAGATTGGTCTTGGACCAATACGTTGCGAATGCTCTTACGGGCGAGAGATCTTCGGATCGAGCACTGGCGCGGGCTGTCGGGTCCGTTGCCATTATATTAGTTGTCCCTATCTACTCCCTATCGACGAACCCAACCTTGTCGTGGTGATAGGGCTTGACAGACTATGTACGCTATGGTGTCCCAACGAGAGCGCTGTCTCTTGGGACAAACCCTCCGCGGGTTCCAGAGGTCGAGTCTACTAATAGGGTTCACAACTGGTGGTTACGGTTTCCTTTCGAACGTCGCCCGTAACCGCCAGTGTTGGCGTGCCACCTGTAACGTCATCCGCCTCGCTGAGTCAGAGAAGTAATCGGTGCAAACCGCCTAACGTGAAACTATAGGTACACGCCCTTTACGGAGACTCTCGAGCGGCAACTAACAGGTACTACGGGCTTGAGTTGCTAAGTCAAAGGTCAGTAAATTGATCTGTGTGATTACTGACCGGCGGCGATGACGCACTCTGGGAAGGTCCGCTTCGGGCGGAACCCCCATTTATGAGAAAAGGCTTCTGCCGGACGCTTGCGGCCGGTGTTGTCCTTTTCAATGATTATTTTTGCCCTTTATGAGGGCAAAGGGGGAACGTAGTGGCAGTGATGTATAATATTCAACGGAGGAACGGCTAAGGGGAAACAGGCCGGAAATCCTGCTGCAATAGAAAGGATAGATAGAAGATCGGCACTAATGTGTCGGTGGTTGCTTATGCTCTCAGGGCGCGAGATCTTCGGATCGAGCAATAGTCGCAGGCCGTAAGGTCTGTCACTAACATATTAGTTGTCCCTATCTACTGCCACATCAAGCGTGCCGTGTCCCACGCTGAGACGCCTTGGGAAAGCGTTCTCATAAACGAATACGGAGCTGGAATCCCAGGACTCCATGCTCAGTTTTATCTCGTCAGAGATATCACAAACTGGTTACAAATGCCTCGTCATCTCATTAGTGACGAATAGCAAACACAAGCTGTTTCGCTATGTGATGTTGGCACAAGATGCCACATCAAGCGTGTTGTGTCCCACGCTGAGACGCCTTGGGAAAGCGTTCTCGATAAATAACCGCTCACCATATGCTGGGGCCTACGGGCTACCGACTGGGTAAAGTGGTCTGGGCTACCTGCCGCCGGTGCGCTGGGCATCGAGTGGCAGTGCAGCAGCCCAAATAGCGAAGCTGGAGACTACGGACTCCGTGCTCCGCTATGTCTCGTTAGAGACTTCGAACGAAAAGTTTCACCACGTGCTGGGGCCTACGGGCTACCGGCCGGGTGAAGCGAAAAATGTGATTTAAAGCTAATGCGGACCCATAGTCGTACGACTATAGGGTCCGCAAGGCTCGTTAGGGACTTCGGGAGGTCTGCACCGTCTCGAGCTGGGGTCTACGGACTACCGGCCGGACGAAGCGGCACCCTTGGCACCTAAAATCACGCGTCTCGCGAGAGACTTCGAACGAAAAGTTTTACCATGCGCTGGGGCCTACGGGCTGCCGGCCGGGTGAAGCGAAAATGTGATTTAAAGCTAATGCGGACCCATAGTTGTACGACTATAGGGTCCGCAAGGCTCGTTAGGGACTTCGGGAGGTCTGCACCGTCTCGAGCTGGGATCTACGGACTACCGGCCGGACGAGGCGGCACCCTAGGCACCTAGAATCACGCGTCTCGCGAGAGACTTCGAACGAAAAGTTTCACCACGCGCCGGGGCCTACGGGCTACCGGCCGGGTGAAGCGAAAAATGTGATTTAAAGCTAATGCGGACCCATAGTCGTACGACTATCGGGTTCGCAAGGCTCGTTAGGGACTTCGGGAGGTCTGCACCGTCTCGAGCTGGAGTCTACGGACTACCGGCCGGACGAAGCGGCACCCTAGGCACCTAAAAATCACGCGTCTCGCGAGAGACTTCGAACGAAAAGTTTCACCACGCGCCGGGGCCTACGGGCTACCGGCCGGGTAAAGCGAAAAAATGTGATTTAAAGCTAATGCGGACCCATAGTCGTACGACTATCGGGTTCGCAAGGCTCGTTAGGGACTACGGGAGGTCTGCACCGTCTCGAGCTGGAGTCTACGGACTACCGGCCGGACGAGGCGGCACCCTAGGCACCTAAGAATCACGCGTCTTGCGAGAGACTTCGAACGAAAAGTTTCACCACGCGCTGGGGCCTATGGGCTACCGGCCGGGTGAAGCGGAAAAGTGATTTAAAGCTAATGCGGACCCATAGTCGTACGACTATAGGGTCCGCAAGGCTCGTTAGGGACTTCGGGAGGTCTGCACCGTCTCGAGCTGGAGTCTACGGACTACCGGCCGGACGAGGCGGCACCCTAGGCACCTAAGAATCACGCGTCTTGCGAGAGACTTCGAACGAAAAGTTTCACCACGCGCTGGGGCCTATGGGCTACCGGCCGGGTGAAGCGGAAAAGTGATTTAAAGCTAATGCGGACCCATAGTCGTACGACTATAGGGTCCGCAAGGCTCGTTAGGGACTTCGGGAGGTCTGCACCGTCTCGAGCTGGAGTCTACGGACTACCGGCCGGACGAGGCGGCACCCTAGGCACCTAAGAATCACGCGTCTCGCGAGAGACTTCGAACGAAAAGTTTCACCACGCGCTGGGGCCTATGGGCTACCGGCCGGGTGAAGCGAAAAAGTGATTTAAAGCTAATGCGGACCCATAGTCGTACGACTATAGGGTCCGCAAGGCTCGTTAGGGACTTCGGGAGGTCCGCACCGTCTCGAGCTGGAGTCTACGGACTACCGGCCGGACGAAGCGGCACCCTAGGCACCTAAAAATCACGCGTCTCGCGAGAGACTTCGAACGAAAAGTTTCACCACGCGCCGGGGCCTACGGGCTACCGGCCGGGTGAAGCGAAAAATGTGATTTAAAGCTAATGCGGACCCATAGTCGTACGACTATAGGGTCCGCAAGGCTCGTTAGGGACTTCGGGAGGTCTGCACCGTCTCGAGCTGGAGTCTACGGACTACCGGCCGGACGAAGCGGCACCCTAGGCACCTAAAAATCACGCGTCTCGCGAGAGACTTCGAACGAAAAGTTTTACCATGCGCTGGGGCCTACGGGCTGCCGGCCGGGTGAAGCGAAAATGTGATTTAAAGCTAATGCGGACCCATAGTTGTACGACTATAGGGTCCGCAAGGCTCGTTAGGGACTTCGGGAGGTCTGCACCGTCTCGAGCTGGGATCTACGGACTACCGGCCGGACGAGGCGGCACCCTAGGCACCTAGAATCACGCGTCTCGCGAGAGACTTCGAACGAAAAGTTTCACCACGCGCCGGGGCCTACGGGCTACCGGCCGGGTGAAGCGAAAAATGTGATTTAAAGCTAATGCGGACCCATAGTCGTACGACTATCGGGTTCGCAAGGCTCGTTAGGGACTTCGGGAGGTCTGCACCGTCTCGAGCTGGAGTCTACGGACTACCGGCCGGACGAAGCGGCACCCTAGGCACCTAAAAATCACGCGTCTCGCGAGAGACTTCGAACGAAAAGTTTCACCACGCGCCGGGGCCTACGGGCTACCGGCCGGGTGAAGCGAAAAATGTGATTTAAAGCTAATGCGGACCCATAGTCGTACGACTATAGGGTCCGCAAGGCTCGTTAGGGACTTCGGGAGGTCTGCACCGTCTCGAGCCGGGGTCTACGGACTACCGGCCGGACGAAGCGGCACCCTAGGCACCTAGAATCACGCGTCTCGCGAGAGACTTCGAACGAAAAGTTTCACCACGCGCTGGGGCCTACGGGCTACCGGCCGGGTGAGGCGACAATGGAGCCAGAGTCTCAAACTCTGGACTCCGCCATGTCCCGTTAGGGACGAAACGAAGCGCTCCATCACGTGCTGGGGCCTGCGGGCTACCGGCCGGATGTTTAACTAATCATGACACTTACCGTTTCAGGTCTATAGCGGTCTCGCCGTCGTCCTCTCGCGTCCCATGGGATACGAAAAGGCGACGAGGACCGCTTAACAAACTCCGACCGGGCCCTGCGTTATCGAAGTTCTTGGGCTTCGGTGGCGACGGAACCGGGGAGACACTAACCGCTATATTACCTAAGTTTCAGGTACGCCTACTAATATACAATTTTAGTTTCAGGTGAACCCTCTGACGAGATTCACGGTTCCCCTAGGCCAAGCTTGACTTACGTGGTGAGGGCCTCATGGCAGGAGGGGTGGGTCCTGTCTCAAGCGTAGCGGTTAGGACGGTTGGCGGCCTCCGAAGCTGTATTCAATTCGCCCGGACGGGATATGGCGGCTCTGTCTCGTTGTGTGGTTTTTACTTCCGACCGAACTCGTGGGAACAAAAATGAAACAGCTCAAAACTTTGTGTGAATGTGTCAGTATGCATGTGAGGAGGAGTGCTCGTCTGGCCGAGTCTAGGCAACCAGACGTGGCGCGCCAAGTGGGAGTTGCTGACCCTGTTGCGAAGCCGCGCACACGCTCGGCAGCAAGACCGTTGGCTTCTCAGCCCGTGCCTCGCATCTCGATACCACGCATTTGCCTGCCCACGAGCAGCGCTGGCCCTAGTAGCATCAGGAGTCAGTGTGAGGCTCTCGGCATTCGTGCCGTTACAGTTAGTAGGTCCGATGAAAATGTAAGCCAGCCTCTTGTGGCTGAACGCGAAATTAACGTAGGCAATCGGGTAGACCGCGTAAACGAACAGGATAGAACCGCGATAGAAACCCCAGTTGATAACTTCGTCCCAGCGAACACAAACCCCATTAGTACCACGGGAATTAGAATTCTACAGCTGAACATGAGACGTTCAGAGGTAGTCACAGGCGAGGTGCGTACCCTCATTCGTCAAAAGCGACTCGACATCCTGCTCTTGCAGGAACCATATGTCCAGAAGCCGGACGAAAGGCACACCTTTTTCGGATTAGGCACTTCGGTGCAGGTTGCAGCCGTACGCCGAGGAAATCCTTGGGCTTCCGTAGCGGTCTGTAATCCCGCGTTTAAGATGATTTTCATCTCGCAGCTTAGTAACGCGCACTGTGTTTGTGCGGAAGTGCAAGCCCCCGGCTTCTCGTTCTACGTCGTTTCCCATTATTTTCAGTTCCGAGATGACATCGAGCAGCACCTCAGACACCTCGGGATGGTGCTTCATTCGCTGAGGGGGAAGAGAATTCTCGTCGCGTTAGATTCAAACGCCAGGTCCTCGTTGTGGGGTCCACAGGAGACAAACGATCGAGGCGCTCGTCTCGAGCGCCTCATACAGGATTTCGATTTGCAGGTGGCCAATGATGCAGAGCAGCCGCCGACTTTCTGGACTCCGAGAGGTGAGTCGTATATCGACGTCACTCTGGCAACTCCGTCCATGTCCCAATTCGTCGGGGAGTGGAAGGTCCGCTCGAGTTGGTCAACTAGTGACCACAGAGCAATCGACATAAGGCTTCAAGTGCCAGAAGCCGCAGTAGAGAATCGAGTATTTCGCGTTAGTCGTTTTAACACTCGCAAGGCCGATTGGGATCGGTTTGCGGAAATCCTGACAGCTCTTTCACGAGCCAGGTTGGAGGGACTTGTAGTCGATTCATCGCAGAATGTTGAAGTTATGGCCACGACTCTAACGGGAGTCCTCACGGACGCCTGTATCCAGTCTATGCCACGTAAAACGCGTTTTAGAAAGTCCAACCCGTGGTGGACGACAGATCTTACAAAAATGAAGAAGAGCGTATACCGGCTCATGCGTGCATACCAAAGGGTACGAGCGCAGCCCGAACGCCTCGTTAAACTGCAAGAGTACCGCACTTCTTTGCGAAAGTACAGCCGTGAGGTGAAGAAGGCAAAGCGTGAAAGCTGGAGGAAATTTGTCACGTCGTACGGGAATTCGGAGCCCTGGGGCTTCGTTTATAAGCACCAGGCAGACAAACTTCGAATTGAGAAAGTGCTAAGCACGATCCGGCTTGATGGATGTTCCACTATGGATATGAGAGAAACCGCCAGCGGCCTTTTGGACACGCATGTCCCTGACGACCGAGAGGAGGATGACACCCCGTGGCACAGGCGACAGCGCGAAAAAGCGCAGACGCCGCCTGACACGGAAGACGCTGAAGTATTCACCGAATTTGAGGTGAGAAAGGCGTGCAGAACTTTGAAGAACGGTAAAGCTCCGGGCCCCGACCTCATCGAGGTTGAGGTCCTCAAAAGAGCAGTCATGACAATCCCCGGTCAGCTGGTAAAACTTTTCAACGGGTGCCTTCAGTGGGGCGTCTTTCCCTCTGCCTGGAAGGAGGGAAACCTTTGTGTACTCCTAAAGGGCGAGGATAAAGACGAGATGGACCCGAAATCGTATAGGCCAATATGTCTTCTTTCCGTTGTAGGGAAATTATTCGAGAAACTCATCCGCAAACGTCTCTCCGAGACGATGGATGACGGCGGCATCTCCGATCGGCAATTCGGCTTCATGCCCGGTAAGTCCACGGAAGATGCGATCGTTGAGCTACGCAATATGATCCGCGGCTCAGCGGCGACTTACACCGTCGCCCTGCTCTTCGACATCGCCGGGGCTTTTGACAATGTCTGGTGGCCCATGGTATTTAGGAGTCTTCGAATTAGGGATTGCCCGGCAAATGTCTACAAAGTGCTTCAGAGTTACTTTGATGACCGCCGGGTGACGATCGAGTGGGGGGATGAAAAGGTGACCAAGCGTGCTACGAAGGGTTGTCCACAAGGTTCCGTCCTTGGCCCGGCGTGTTGGAACCTTATGTTTGATTCTTTGCTCAGAGA
>CAKOHB010000042.1:1697500-1717500 GCA_934046635.1 Buathra laborator
CCGATGCAATGCGCGTCAAATATGGACTTCGCGAGAAATTTATTATTTTTTTCTCCAAGTCCGATGCAATGCGCGTCAAATATGGACTTTGCGAGAAATTTATTATTTTTTTCTCCAAGTCCGATGCAATGCGCGTCAAATATGGACTTTGCGAGAAATTTATTATTTTTTTCTCCAAGTCCGATGCAATGCGCGTCAAATATGGACTTTGCGAGAAATTTATTATTTTTTTCTCCAAGTCCGATGCAATGCGCGTCAAATATGGACTTTGCGAGAAATTTATTATTTTTTTCTCCAAGTCCAAAGCAATGCGCGTCAAATATGGACTTTGCGAGAAATATATTTTTCTTTTTCGCCAAGTCCGATGCAATGCGCGTCAAATATGGACTTTGCGATTTTTTTTTTTTTTTTCTCCAAGTCCGAAGCAATGCGCGTCAAATATGGACTTTGCGAGAAATATATTTTTCATTTTCGCCAAGTCCGATGCAATGCGCGTCAAATATGGACTTGGCGAGAGACTAAACATTTTTTTTTTCGTTAAGTCCAATGCAAATATGCGCAATGCCTTGGACTTAGAAAAAAAAATGTTCGACCGGTACGAACTAAACGATCCCGCGGGAAACTCTATTAGCATTTCGACGTTATTTGGTCTCACAGATTTAGGTTTAGATTGAAGCGCGCATGTCGTCGTCAAGCCTTTCGGAAGTATGATTTTTCACGCGCATTGTCTCGGACTGTGCGAATATAAAGAGTAAAAACGTGATTAACAAGTTAATGTTATATTCCGATTCCGCTGTCTCGTCGTACTAGTAGAAAAAAAAAATACACGCAAACTCGTTGATTTTCCATCTGTTGAACGTTCAGTTGCGTAGTATTTGATAATTTAATCGCGTCTGGACCGATCGTACGATGAAAAACGTAAATTACACAGGTTTGTGACGCAAGGTCCGTTAAGACGATAGGCAACGAAAATTTTTCAAGTTTTTCCCATGCGCATCGATCGAACGAAAGGTTTCGATTATTTTCAACGTTTTTCGCGTTTAGACGGATCGAACGAGGTACAACGACTTTTTCGAGTTTCACGCGTGTGGATCGATCGGGCGAAGGATTTAAGATATTTTAAAAGATTATCACGAGTGGACCGATCGGAAAAAGAATTACGACAATTTATAAAGTTTCTCGCGAATGGCCCGAACGGATGATGGGAAAGCTACATTTCACAAGTTTATCGCACATGGACCGACCGGTGAAAGATCTTTCACTAGTTTTAATGTAACGCGGGGGCCGTATGCGGGAAAGTTCTAAAATTTACGAAATTCATCACCCGATCGGTCCATGCGCGATAAATATGAACAATTTAATGTTTCCCGTCATCCGATCTGTTCACATGCGAAAAATTCTGAAAATATTCGAAATACTTTTTCCGATCGAGCCACACGCGAGAAACTTGTAAATTTCATGTTTCCCATCGTCGAATCGGCTCACGAGCGAGAAACATGTAACATGTATGTTTCTCATCGTCCGATACGTCCATACGCGAAAAAATTTTAAAATATTCGAAATACATCGTCCGATCGGGCCACACGCGAGAAACTTGTAAAATTTATGTTTATGAAACTGTGAAAAAATTCGAAATTTTTCGTCCGATCGGTTCATAAGCGAGAAACTTGTAAAATTTATGTTTCCCATCGTCCGATCGGGCCACACGCGAGAAACTTTGAAAATATTCGAATTTTATCGTCCGATCGGTCCATAGGCGAAAAACTTGTAAAATTTATGTTTCCCATCGTCCGATCGGGCCACACGCGAGAAACTTTGAAAATATTCGAATTTTATCGTCCGATCGGTCCATAGGCGAAAAACTTGTAAAATTTATGTTTCCCATCGTCCGATCGGGCGACACGCGAAAGACTTTGAAAATATTCGAATTTCATCGTCCGATCGGTCCATAAGCGAGAAACTTGTAAAATTTATGTTTCCCATCGTCCGATCGGGCCATACGCGAAGAACTTTGAAAATATTCGAATTTCATCGTCCGATCGGGCCACACGCGAAAAACTTGTAAAATTTATGTTTCCCATCGTCCGATCGGGCCACACGCGAAAAACTTTGAAAATATTCGAAATTCATCGTCCGATCGGTCCATAGGCGAAAAACTTGTAAAATTTATGTTTCCCATCGTCCGATCGGGCCACACGCGAAAGACTTTGAAAATATTCGAATTTCATCGTCCGATCGGGCCACACGCGAAAAACTTGTAAAATTTATGTTTCCCATCGTCCGATCGGGCCATACGCGAGAAACTTTGAAAATATTCGAATTTCATCGTCCGATCGGGCCATACGCGAAAAACTTTGAAAAAATTCGAAATTCATCGTCCGATCGGTCCATAAGCGAGAAACTTGTAAAATTTATGTTTCCCATCGTCCGATCGGGCCACACGCGAGAAACTTTGAAAATATTCGAAAATCATCGCCCGATCGGGCCACACGCGAAAAACTTGTAAAATTTATGTTTCCCATCGTCCGATCGGGCCACACGCGAAAGACTTTGAAAATATTCGAATTTCATCGTCCGATCGGGCCACACGCGAAAAACTTGTAAAATTTATGTTTCCCATCGTCCGATCGGGCCATACGCGAGAAACTTTGAAAATATTCGAATTTCATCGTCCGATCGGGCCATACGCGAAAAACTTTGAAAAAATTCGAAATTCATCGTCCGATCGGTCCATAAGCGAGAAACTTGTAAAATTTATGTTTCCCATCGTCCGATCGGGCCACACGCGAGAAACTTTGAAAATATTCGAAAATCATCGCCCGATCGGGCCACACGCGAAAAACTTGTAAAATTTATGTTTCCCATCGTCCGATCGGGCCACACGCGAGAAACTTGTAAAATTTATGTTTCCCATCGTCCGATCGGGCCATACGCGAGAAACTTTGAAAATATTCGAATTTCATCGTCCGATCGGGCCATACGCGAAAAACTTTGAAAAAATTCGAAATTCATCGTCCGATCGGTCCATAAGCGAGAAACTTGTAAAATTTATGTTTCCCATCGTCCGATCGGGCCACACGCGAGAAACTTTGAAAATATTCGAAAATCATCGCCCGATCGGGCCACACGCGAAAAACTTGTAAAATTTATGTTTCCCATCGTCCGATCGGGCCACACGCGAAAGACTTTGAAAATATTCGAATTTCATCGTCGGATCGGGCCACACGCGAGAAACTTGTAAAATTTATGTTTCCCATCGTCCGATCGGGCCATACGCGAAAAACTTTGAAAAAATTCGAAATTCATCGTCCGATCGGTCCATAAGCGAGAAACTTGTAAAATTTATGTTTCCCGTCGTCCGATCGGGCCATACGCGAAAAACTTTGAAAAAATTCGAAATTCATCGTCCGATCGGTCCATAAGCGAGAAACTTGTAAAATTTATGTTTCTCATCGTCCGATCGGGCCATACGCGAAAAACTTTGAAAATATTCGAATTTCATCGTCCGATCGGTCCATAGGCGAAAAACTTGTAAAATTTATGTTTCCCATCGTCCGATCGGGCCACACGCGAAAGGCTTTGAAAATATTCGAATTTCATCGTCCGATCGGGCCACACGCGAAAAACTTGTAAAATTTATGTTTCCCATCGTCCGATCGGGCCATACGCGAGAAACTTTGAAAATATTCGAATTTCATCGTCCGATCGGGCCATACGCGAAAAACTTTGAAAAAATTCGAAATTCATCGTCCGATCGGTCCATAAGCGAGAAACTTGTAAAATTTATGTTTCCCGTCGTCCGATCGGGCCATACGCGAAAAACTTTGAAAAAATTCGAAATTCATCGTCCGATCGGTCCATAAGCGAGAAACTTGTAAAATTTATGTTTCTCATCGTCCGATCGGGCCATACGCGAAAAACTTTGAAAATATTCGAATTTCATCGTCCGATCGGTCCATAAGCGAAAAACTTGTAAAATTTATGTTTCCCATCGTCCGATCGGGCCACACGCGAAAGGCTTTGAAAATATTCGAATTTCATCGTCCGATCGGGCCACACGCGAAAAACTTGTAAAATTTATGTTTCCCATCGTCCGATCGGGCCATACGCGAGAAACTTTGAAAATATTCGAATTTCATCGTCCGATCGGGCCATACGCGAAAAACTTTGAAAAAATTCGAAATTCATCGTCCGATCGGTCCATAAGCGAGAAACTTGTAAAATTTATGTTTCCCGTCGTCCGATCGGGCCATACGCGAAAAACTTTGAAAAAATTCGAAATTCATCGTCCGATCGGTCCATAAGCGAGAAACTTGTAAAATTTATGTTTCTCATCGTCCGATCGGGCCATACGCGAAAAACTTTGAAAATATTCGAATTTCATCGTCCGATCGGTCCATAGGCGAAAAACTTGTAAAATTTATGTTTCCCATCGTCCGATCGGGCCACACGCGAAAGGCTTTGAAAATATTCGAATTTCATCGTCCGATCGGGCCACACGCGAAAAACTTGTAAAATTTATGTTTCCCATCGTCCGATCGGGCCATACGCGAGAAACTTTGAAAATATTCGAATTTCATCGTCCGATCGGGCCATACGCGAAAAACTTTGAAAAAATTCGAAATTCATCGTCCGATCGGTCCATAAGCGAGAAACTTGTAAAATTTATGTTTCCCATCGTCCGATCGGGCCACACGCGAGAAACTTTGAAAATATTCGAAAATCATCGCCCGATCGGGCCACACGCGAAAAACTTGTAAAATTTATGTTTCCCATCGTCCGATCGGGCCACACGCGAAAGACTTTGAAAATATTCGAATTTCATCGTCGGATCGGGCCACACGCGAGAAACTTGTAAAATTTATGTTTCCCATCGTCCGATCGGGCCATACGCGAAAAACTTTGAAAAAATTCGAAATTCATCGTCCGATCGGTCCATAAGCGAGAAACTTGTAAAATTTATGTTTCCCGTCGTCCGATCGGGCCATACGCGAAAAACTTTGAAAAAATTCGAAATTCATCGTCCGATCGGTCCATAAGCGAGAAACTTGTAAAATTTATGTTTCTCATCGTCCGATCGGGCCATACGCGAAAAACTTTGAAAATATTCGAATTTCATCGTCCGATCGGTCCATAGGCGAAAAACTTGTAAAATTTATGTTTCCCATCGTCCGATCGGGCCACACGCGAAAGGCTTTGAAAATATTCGAATTTCATCGTCCGATCGGGCCACACGCGAAAAACTTGTAAAATTTATGTTTCCCATCGTCCGATCGGGCCATACGCGAGAAACTTTGAAAATATTCGAATTTCATCGTCCGATCGGGCCATACGCGAAAAACTTTGAAAAAATTCGAAATTCATCGTCCGATCGGTCCATAAGCGAGAAACTTGTAAAATTTATGTTTCCCGTCGTCCGATCGGGCCATACGCGAAAAACTTTGAAAATATTCGAAATTCATCGTCCGATCGGTCCATAAGCGAGAAACTTGTAAAATTTATGTTTCTCATCGTCCGATCGGGCCATACGCGAAAAACTTTGAAAATATTCGAATTTCATCGTCCGATCGGTCCATAGGCGAAAAACTTGTAAAATTTATGTTTCCCATCGTCCGATCGGGCCACACGCGAAAGGCTTTTAAAATATTCGAATTTCATCGTCCGATCGGGCCACACGCGATAAACTTGTAAAATTTATGTTTCCCATCGTCCGATCGGGCCATACGCGAGAAACTTTGAAAATATTCGAATTTCATCGTCCGATCGGGCCATACGCGAAAAACTTTGAAAAAATTCGAAATTCATCGTCCGATCGGTCCATAAGCGAGAAACTTGTAAAATTTATGTTTCCCGTCGTCCGATCGGGCCATACGCGAAAAACTTTGAAAAAATTCGAAATTCATCGTCCGATCGGTCCATAAGCGAGAAACTTGTAAAATTTATGTTTCTCATCGTCCGATCGGGCCATACGCGAAAAACTTTGAAAATATTCGAATTTCATCGTCCGATCGGTCCATAGGCGAAAAACTTGTAAAATTTATGTTTCCCATCGTCCGATCGGGCCACACGCGAAAGGCTTTGAAAATATTCGAATTTCATCGTCCGATCGGGCCACACGCGAAAAACTTGTAAAATTTATGTTTCCCATCGTCCGATCGGGCCATACGCGAGAAACTTTGAAAATATTCGAATTTCATCGTCCGATCGGGCCATACGCGAAAAACTTTGAAAAAATTCGAAATTCATCGTCCGATCGGTCCATAAGCGAGAAACTTGTAAAATTTATGTTTCCCATCGTCCGATCGGGCCACACGCGAGAAACTTTGAAAATATTCGAAAATCATCGCCCGATCGGGCCACACGCGAAAAACTTGTAAAATTTATGTTTCCCATCGTCCGATCGGGCCACACGCGAAAGACTTTGAAAATATTCGAATTTCATCGTCCGATCGGGCCACACGCGAGAAACTTGTAAAATTTATGTTTCCCATCGTCCGATCGGGCCATACGCGAAAAACTTTGAAAAAATTCGAAATTCATCGTCCGATCGGTCCATAAGCGAGAAACTTGTAAAATTTATGTTTCCCGTCGTCCGATCGGGCCATACGCGAAAAACTTTGAAAAAATTCGAAGTTCATCGTCCGATCGGTCCATAAGCGAGAAACTTGTAAAATTTATGTTTCCCATCGTCCGATCGGGCCATACGCGAAAAACTTTGAAAATATTCGAATTTCATCGTCCGATCGGTCCATAGGCGAAAAACTTGTAAAATTTATGTTTCCCATCGTCCGATCGGGCCACACGCGAAAGACTTTGAAAATATTCGAATTTCATCGTCCGATCGGGCCACACGCGAAAAACTTGTAAAATTTATGTTTCCCATCGTCCGATCGGGCCATACGCGAGAAACTTTGAAAATATTCGAATTTCATCGTCCGATCGGGCCATACGCGAAAAACTTTGAAAAAATTCGAAATTCATCGTCCGATCGGTCCATAAGCGAGAAACTTGTAAAATTTATGTTTCCCATCGTCCGATCGGGCCACACGCGAAAAACTTTGAAAATATTCGAATTTCATCGTCCGATCGGTCCATAGGCGAAAACTTGTAAAATTTATGTTTCCCATCGTCCGATCGGGCCACACGCGAAAGACTTTGAAAATATTCGAATTTCATCGTCCGATCGGGCCACACGCGAAAAACTTGTAAAATTTATGTTTCCCATCGTCCGATCGGGCCACACGCGAAAAACTTTGAAGAAATTCGAAATTCATCGTCCGATCGGTCCATAGGCGAAAAACTTGTAAAATTTATGTTTTCCCATCGTCCGATCGGGCCATACGCGAGAAACTTTGAAAATATTCGAATTTCATCGTCCGATCGGGCCATACGCGAAAAACTTTGAAAAAATTCGAAATTCATCGTCCGATCGGTCCATAAGCGAGAAACTTGTAAAATTTATGTTTCCCATCGTCCGATCGGGCCACACGCGAAAGGCTTTGAAAATATTCGAATTTCATCGTCCGATCGGGCCACACGCGAAAAACTTGTAAAATTTATGTTTCCCATCGTCCGATCGGGCCATACGCGAGAAACTTTGAAAATATTCGAATTTCATCGTCCGATCGGGCCATACGCGAAAAACTTTGAAAAAATTCGAAATTCATCGTCCGATCGGTCCATAAGCGAGAAACTTGTAAAATTTATGTTTCCCATCGTCCGATCGGGCCATACGCGAAAAACTTTGAAAATATTCGAATTTCATCGTCCGATCGGGCCATACGCGAAAAACTTTGAAGAAATTCGAAATTCATCGTCCGATCGGTCCATAGGCGAAAAACTTGTAAAATTTATGTTTCCCATCGTCCGATCGGGCCATACGCGAGAAACTTTGAAAATATTCGAATTTCATCGTCCGATCGGGCCATACGCGAAAAACTTTGAAAAAATTCGAAATTCATCGTCCGATCGGTCCATAAGCGAGAAACTTGTAAAATTTATGTTTCCCATCGTCCGATCGGGCCACACGCGAGAAACTTTGAAAATATTCGAAATTCATCGTCCGATCGGTCCATAAGCGAGAAACTTGTAAAATTTATGTTTCCCATCGTCCGATCGGGCCACACGCGAAAAACTTGTAAAATTTATGTTTCCCATCGTCCGATCGGGCCATACGCGAGAAACTTTGAAAATATTCGAATTTCATCGTCCGATCGGGCCATACGCGAAAAACTTTGAAAAAATTCGAAATTCATCGTCCGATCGGGCCACACGCGAAAAACTTGTAAAATTTATGTTTCCCATCGTCCGATCGGGCCACACGCGAAAGACTTTGAAAATATTCGAATTTCATCGTCCGATCGGGCCACACGCGAAAAACTTGTAAAATTTATGTTTCCCATCGTCCGATCGGGCCATACGCGAGAAACTTTGAAAATATTCGAATTTCATCGTCCGATCGGGCCATACGCGAAAAACTTTGAAAAAATTCGAAATTCATCGTCCGATCGGGCCACACGCGAAAAACTTGTAAAATTTATGTTTCCCATCGTCCGATCGGGCCACACGCGAAAGACTTTGAAAATATTCGAATTTCATCGTTCCGATCGGGCCACACGCGAAAAACTTGTAAAATTTATGTTTCCCATCGTCCGATCGGGCCACACGCGAAAAAACTTTGAAGAAATTCGAAATTCATCGTCCGATCGGTCCATAGGCGAAAAACTTGTAAAATTTATTTTTCCCATCGTCCGATCGGGCCATACGCGAGAAACTTTGAAAATATTCGAATTTCATCGTCCGATCGGGCCATACGCGAAAAACTTTGAAAAAATTCGAAATTCATCGTCCGATCGGTCCATAAGCGAGAAACTTGTAAAATTTATGTTTCCCATCGTCCGATCGGGCCACACGCGAAAAACTTTGAAAATATTCGAAAATCATCGCCCGATCGGGCCACACGCGAAAAACTTGTAAAATTTATGTTTCCCATCGTCCGATCGGGCCACACGCGAAAGGCTTTGAAAATATTCGAATTTCATCGTCCGATCGGGCCACACGCGAAAAACTTGTAAAATTTATGTTTCCCATCGTCCGATCGGGCCATACGCGAGAAACTTTGAAAATATTCGAATTTCATCGTCCGATCGGGCCATACGCGAAAAACTTTGAAAAAATTCGAAATTCATCGTCCGATCGGTCCATAAGCGAGAAAACTTGTAAAATTTATGTTTCCCATCGTCCGATCGGGCCACACGCGAGAAACTTTGAAAATATTCGAAAATCATCGCCCGATCGGGCCACACGCGAAAAACTTGTAAAATTTATGTTTCCCATCGTCCGATCGGGCCACACGCGAGAAACTTGTAAAATTTATGTTTCCCATCGTCCGATCGGGCCATACGCGAGAAACTTTGAAAATATTCGAATTTCATCGTCCGATCGGGCCATACGCGAAAAACTTTGAAAAAATTCGAAATTCATCGTCCGATCGGTCCATAAGCGAGAAACTTGTAAAATTTATGTTTCCCATCGTCCGATCGGGCCACACGCGAGAAACTTTGAAAATATTCGAAAATCATCGCCCGATCGGGCCACACGCGAAAAACTTGTAAAATTTATGTTTCCCATCGTCCGATCGGGCCACACGCGAAAGACTTTGAAAATATTCGAATTTCATCGTCGGATCGGGCCACACGCGAGAAACTTGTAAAATTTATGTTTCCCATCGTCCGATCGGGCCATACGCGAAAAACTTTGAAAAAATTCGAAATTCATCGTCCGATCGGTCCATAAGCGAGAAACTTGTAAAATTTATGTTTCCCGTCGTCCGATCGGGCCATACGCGAAAAACTTTGAAAAAATTCGAAATTCATCGTCCGATCGGTCCATAAGCGAGAAACTTGTAAAATTTATGTTTCTCATCGTCCGATCGGGCCATACGCGAAAAACTTTGAAAATATTCGAATTTCATCGTCCGATCGGTCCATAGGCGAAAAACTTGTAAAATTTATGTTTCCCATCGTCCGATCGGGCCACACGCGAAAGGCTTTGAAAATATTCGAATTTCATCGTCCGATCGGGCCACACGCGAAAAACTTGTAAAATTTATGTTTCCCATCGTCCGATCGGGCCATACGCGAGAAACTTTGAAAATATTCGAATTTCATCGTCCGATCGGGCCATACGCGAAAAACTTTGAAAAAATTCGAAATTCATCGTCCGATCGGTCCATAAGCGAGAAACTTGTAAAATTTATGTTTCCCATCGTCCGATCGGGCCACACGCGAGAAACTTTGAAAATATTCGAAAATCATCGCCCGATCGGGCCACACGCGAAAAACTTGTAAAATTTATGTTTCCCATCGTCCGATCGGGCCACACGCGAAAGACTTTGAAAATATTCGAATTTCATCGTCCGATCGGGCCACACGCGAGAAACTTGTAAAATTTATGTTTCCCATCGTCCGATCGGGCCATACGCGAAAAACTTTGAAAAAATTCGAAATTCATCGTCCGATCGGTCCATAAGCGAGAAACTTGTAAAATTTATGTTTCCCGTCGTCCGATCG
The DNA here is from genome assembly GCA_934046635.1 of Buathra laborator. Taxonomy (NCBI): domain Eukaryota; kingdom Metazoa; phylum Arthropoda; class Insecta; order Hymenoptera; family Ichneumonidae; genus Buathra; species Buathra laborator. The sequence continues at coordinate 1,708,072 of CAKOHB010000042.1, forward strand.
GGCCATACGCGAAAAACTTTGAAAAAATTCGAAGTTCATCGTCCGATCGGTCCATAAGCGAGAAACTTGTAAAATTTATGTTTCCCATCGTCCGATCGGGCCATACGCGAAAAACTTTGAAAATATTCGAATTTCATCGTCCGATCGGTCCATAGGCGAAAAACTTGTAAAATTTATGTTTCCCATCGTCCGATCGGGCCACACGCGAAAGACTTTGAAAATATTCGAATTTCATCGTCCGATCGGGCCACACGCGAAAAACTTGTAAAATTTATGTTTCCCATCGTCCGATCGGGCCATACGCGAGAAACTTTGAAAATATTCGAATTTCATCGTCCGATCGGGCCATACGCGAAAAACTTTGAAAAAATTCGAAATTCATCGTCCGATCGGTCCATAAGCGAGAAACTTGTAAAATTTATGTTTCCCATCGTCCGATCGGGCCATACGCGAGAAACTTTGAAAATATTCGAATTTCATCGTCCGATCGGGCCATACGCGAAAAACTTTGAAAAAATTCGAAATTCATCGTCCGATCGGTCCATAAGCGAGAAACTTGTAAAATTTATGTTTCCCATCGTCCGATCGGGCCACACGCGAGAAACTTTGAAAATATTCGAAAATCATCGCCCGATCGGGCCACACGCGAAAAACTTGTAAAATTTATGTTTCCCATCGTCCGATCGGGCCACACGCGAAAGACTTTGAAAATATTCGAATTTCATCGTCGGATCGGGCCACACGCGAGAAACTTGTAAAATTTATGTTTCCCATCGTCCGATCGGGCCATACGCGAAAAACTTTGAAAAAATTCGAAATTCATCGTCCGATCGGTCCATAAGCGAGAAACTTGTAAAATTTATGTTTCCCGTCGTCCGATCGGGCCATACGCGAAAAACTTTGAAAAAATTCGAAATTCATCGTCCGATCGGTCCATAAGCGAGAAACTTGTAAAATTTATGTTTCTCATCGTCCGATCGGGCCATACGCGAAAAAACTTTGAAAATATTCGAATTTCATCGTCCGATCGGTCCATAGGCGAAAAACTTGTAAAATTTATGTTTCCCATCGTCCGATCGGGCCACACGCGAAAGGCTTTGAAAATATTCGAATTTCATCGTCCGATCGGGCCACACGCGAAAAACTTGTAAAATTTATGTTTCCCATCGTCCGATCGGGCCATACGCGAGAAACTTTGAAAATATTCGAATTTCATCGTCCGATCGGGCCATACGCGAAAAACTTTGAAAAAATTCGAAATTCATCGTCCGATCGGTCCATAAGCGAGAAACTTGTAAAATTTATGTTTCCCATCGTCCGATCGGGCCACACGCGAGAAACTTTGAAAATATTCGAAAATCATCGCCCGATCGGGCCACACGCGAAAAACTTGTAAAATTTATGTTTCCCATCGTCCGATCGGGCCACACGCGAAAGACTTTGAAAATATTCGAATTTCATCGTCCGATCGGGCCACACGCGAGAAACTTGTAAAATTTATGTTTCCCATCGTCCGATCGGGCCATACGCGAAAAACTTTGAAAAAATTCGAAATTCATCGTCCGATCGGTCCATAAGCGAGAAACTTGTAAAATTTATGTTTCCCGTCGTCCGATCGGGCCATACGCGAAAAACTTTGAAAAAATTCGAAGTTCATCGTCCGATCGGTCCATAAGCGAGAAACTTGTAAAATTTATGTTTCCCATCGTCCGATCGGGCCATACGCGAAAAACTTTGAAAATATTCGAATTTCATCGTCCGATCGGTCCATAGGCGAAAAACTTGTAAAATTTATGTTTCCCATCGTCCGATCGGGCCACACGCGAAAGACTTTGAAAATATTCGAATTTCATCGTCCGATCGGGCCACACGCGAAAAACTTGTAAAATTTATGTTTCCCATCGTCCGATCGGGCCATACGCGAGAAACTTTGAAAATATTCGAATTTCATCGTCCGATCGGGCCATACGCGAAAAACTTTGAAAAAATTCGAAATTCATCGTCCGATCGGTCCATAAGCGAGAAACTTGTAAAATTTATGTTTCCCATCGTCCGATCGGGCCATACGCGAGAAACTTTGAAAATATTCGAATTTCATCGTCCGATCGGGCCATACGCGAAAAACTTTGAAAAAATTCGAAATTCATCGTCCGATCGGTCCATAAGCGAGAAACTTGTAAAATTTATGTTTCCCATCGTCCGATCGGGCCACACGCGAGAAACTTTGAAAATATTCGAAAATCATCGCCCGATCGGGCCACACGCGAAAAACTTGTAAAATTTATGTTTCCCATCGTCCGATCGGGCCACACGCGAAAGACTTTGAAAATATTCGAATTTCATCGTCGGATCGGGCCACACGCGAGAAACTTGTAAAATTTATGTTTCCCATCGTCCGATCGGGCCATACGCGAAAAACTTTGAAAAAATTCGAAATTCATCGTCCGATCGGTCCATAAGCGAGAAACTTGTAAAATTTATGTTTCCCGTCGTCCGATCGGGCCATACGCGAAAAACTTTGAAAAAATTCGAAATTCATCGTCCGATCGGTCCATAAGCGAGAAACTTGTAAAATTTATGTTTCTCATCGTCCGATCGGGCCATACGCGAAAAACTTTGAAAATATTCGAATTTCATCGTCCGATCGGTCCATAGGCGAAAAACTTGTAAAATTTATGTTTCCCATCGTCCGATCGGGCCACACGCGAAAGGCTTTGAAAATATTCGAATTTCATCGTCCGATCGGGCCACACGCGAAAAACTTGTAAAATTTATGTTTCCCATCGTCCGATCGGGCCATACGCGAGAAACTTTGAAAATATTCGAATTTCATCGTCCGATCGGGCCATACGCGAAAAACTTTGAAAAAATTCGAAATTCATCGTCCGATCGGTCCATAAGCGAGAAACTTGTAAAATTTATGTTTCCCATCGTCCGATCGGGCCACACGCGAGAAACTTTGAAAATATTCGAAAATCATCGCCCGATCGGGCCACACGCGAAAAACTTGTAAAATTTATGTTTCCCATCGTCCGATCGGGCCACACGCGAAAGACTTTGAAAATATTCGAATTTCATCGTCCGATCGGGCCACACGCGAGAAACTTGTAAAATTTATGTTTCCCATCGTCCGATCGGGCCATACGCGAAAAACTTTGAAAAAATTCGAAATTCATCGTCCGATCGGTCCATAAGCGAGAAACTTGTAAAATTTATGTTTCCCGTCGTCCGATCGGGCCATACGCGAAAAACTTTGAAAAAATTCGAAGTTCATCGTCCGATCGGTCCATAAGCGAGAAACTTGTAAAATTTATGTTTCCCATCGTCCGATCGGGCCATACGCGAAAAACTTTGAAAATATTCGAATTTCATCGTCCGATCGGTCCATAGGCGAAAAACTTGTAAAATTTATGTTTCCCATCGTCCGATCGGGCCACACGCGAAAGACTTTGAAAATATTCGAATTTCATCGTCCGATCGGGCCACACGCGAAAAACTTGTAAAATTTATGTTTCCCATCGTCCGATCGGGCCATACGCGAGAAACTTTGAAAATATTCGAATTTCATCGTCCGATCGGGCCATACGCGAAAAACTTTGAAAAAATTCGAAATTCATCGTCCGATCGGTCCATAAGCGAGAAACTTGTAAAATTTATGTTTCCCATCGTCCGATCGGGCCATACGCGAAAAACTTTGAAAATATTCGAATTTCATCGTCCGATCGGTCCATAGGCGAAAAACTTGTAAAATTTATGTTTCCCATCGTCCGATCGGGCCACACGCGAAAGACTTTGAAAATATTCGAATTTCATCGTCCGATCGGGCCACACGCGAAAAACTTGTAAAATTTATGTTTCCCATCGTCCGATCGGGCCACACGCGAAAAACTTTGAAGAAATTCGAAATTCATCGTCCGATCGGTCCATAGGCGAAAAACTTGTAAAATTTATGTTTCCCATCGTCCGATCGGGCCATACGCGAGAAACTTTGAAAATATTCGAATTTCATCGTCCGATCGGGCCATACGCGAAAAACTTTGAAAAAATTCGAAATTCATCGTCCGATCGGTCCATAAGCGAGAAACTTGTAAAATTTATGTTTCCCATCGTCCGATCGGGCCACACGCGAAAGGCTTTGAAAATATTCGAATTTCATCGTCCGATCGGGCCACACGCGAAAAACTTGTAAAATTTATGTTTCCCATCGTCCGATCGGGCCATACGCGAGAAACTTTGAAAATATTCGAATTTCATCGTCCGATCGGGCCATACGCGAAAAACTTTGAAAAAATTCGAAATTCATCGTCCGATCGGTCCATAAGCGAGAAACTTGTAAAATTTATGTTTCCCATCGTCCGATCGGGCCATACGCGAAAAACTTTGAAAATATTCGAATTTCATCGTCCGATCGGGCCATACGCGAAAAACTTTGAAGAAATTCGAAATTCATCGTCCGATCGGTCCATAGGCGAAAAACTTGTAAAATTTATGTTTCCCATCGTCCGATCGGGCCATACGCGAGAAACTTTGAAAATATTCGAATTTCATCGTCCGATCGGGCCATACGCGAAAAACTTTGAAAAAATTCGAAATTCATCGTCCGATCGGTCCATAAGCGAGAAACTTGTAAAATTTATGTTTCCCATCGTCCGATCGGGCCACACGCGAGAAACTTTGAAAATATTCGAAATTCATCGTCCGATCGGTCCATAAGCGAGAAACTTGTAAAATTTATGTTTCCCATCGTCCGATCGGGCCACACGCGAAAAACTTGTAAAATTTATGTTTCCCATCGTCCGATCGGGCCATACGCGAGAAACTTTGAAAATATTCGAATTTCATCGTCCGATCGGGCCATACGCGAAAAACTTTGAAAAAATTCGAAATTCATCGTCCGATCGGGCCACACGCGAAAAACTTGTAAAATTTATGTTTCCCATCGTCCGATCGGGCCACACGCGAAAGACTTTGAAAATATTCGAATTTCATCGTCCGATCGGGCCACACGCGAAAAACTTGTAAAATTTATGTTTCCCATCGTCCGATCGGGCCATACGCGAGAAACTTTGAAAATATTCGAATTTCATCGTCCGATCGGGCCATACGCGAAAAACTTTGAAAAAATTCGAAATTCATCGTCCGATCGGGCCACACGCGAAAAACTTGTAAAATTTATGTTTCCCATCGTCCGATCGGGCCACACGCGAAAGACTTTGAAAATATTCGAATTTCATCGTCCGATCGGGCCACACGCGAAAAACTTGTAAAATTTATGTTTCCCATCGTCCGATCGGGCCACACGCGAAAAACTTTGAAGAAATTCGAAATTCATCGTCCGATCGGTCCATAGGCGAAAAACTTGTAAAATTTATGTTTCCCATCGTCCGATCGGGCCATACGCGAGAAACTTTGAAAATATTCGAATTTCATCGTCCGATCGGGCCATACGCGAAAAACTTTGAAAAAATTCGAAATTCATCGTCCGATCGGTCCATAAGCGAGAAACTTGTAAAATTTATGTTTCCCATCGTCCGATCGGGCCACACGCGAGAAACTTTGAAAATATTCGAAATTCATCGTCCGATCGGTCCATAAGCGAGAAACTTGTAAAATTTATGTTTCCCATCGTCCGATCGGGCCATACGCGAAAAACTTTGAAAATATTCGAATTTCATCGTCCGATCGGTCCATAGGCGAAAAACTTGTAAAATTTATGTTTCCCATCGTCCGATCGGGCCATACGCGAAAAACTTTGAAAATATTCGAATTTCATCGTCCGATCGGTCCATAGGCGAAAAACTTCTAAAATTTATGTTTCCCATCGTCCGATCGGGCCACACGCGAAAGACTTTGAAAATATTCGAATTTCATCGTCCGATCGGGCCACACCCGAAAAACTTGTAAAATTTATGTTTCCCATCGTCCGATCGGGCCACACGCGAAAAACTTTGAAAATATTCGAAAATCATCGCCCGATCGGGCCACACGCGAAAAACTTTGAAAAAATTCGAAATTTATCGTCCGATCGGTCCATAAGCGAGAAACTTGTAAAATTTATGTTTCCCATCGTCCGATCGGGCCATACGCGAAAAACTTTGAAAATATTCGAATTTCATCGTCCGATCGGGCCATACGCGAAAAACTTTGAAGAAATTCGAAATTCATCGTCCGATCGGTCCATAGGCGAAAAACTTGTAAAATTTATGTTTCCCATCGTCCGATCGGGCCATACGCGAGAAACTTTGAAAATATTCGAATTTCATCGTCCGATCGGGCCATACGCGAAAAACTTTGAAAAAATTCGAAATTCATCGTCCGATCGGTCCATAAGCGAGAAACTTGTAAAATTTATGTTTCCCATCGTCCGATCGGGCCACACGCGAGAAACTTTGAAAATATTCGAAATTCATCGTCCGATCGGTCCATAAGCGAGAAACTTGTAAAATTTATGTTTCCCATCGTCCGATCGGGCCACACGCGAAAAACTTGTAAAATTTATGTTTCCCATCGTCCGATCGGGCCATACGCGAGAAACTTTGAAAATATTCGAATTTCATCGTCCGATCGGGCCATACGCGAAAAACTTTGAAAAAATTCGAAATTCATCGTCCGATCGGGCCACACGCGAAAAACTTGTAAAATTTATGTTTCCCATCGTCCGATCGGGCCACACGCGAAAGACTTTGAAAATATTCGAATTTCATCGTCCGATCGGGCCACACGCGAAAAACTTGTAAAATTTATGTTTCCCATCGTCCGATCGGGCCATACGCGAGAAACTTGTGACGCCGTTTTTCGCGACGAGCGTCACACGCGCGCCGCGCGGCCAGGTTAGTGACGAAGCGAGGCAATGGCAGCAGAAATAAGGGATAAATACAACGAAACCCGCTTTGAACGACAATGAGACGAGGAACTTGCCCCGGAAAAAAAAAATAATTGATCCCGCATTAGCTAATCAAATGTATAAAATAACAGAATACATTTTTTTTGGCACCTAAAATTACCGATACCGTATGAGAAGGAGTATGCCGCGTAGTAGAGGCCGATTATGGAGTCTGTGAGAATGTAGTGAGATTGACTGAGTGTATGATTTGAGTTTTGAGATGTGTTTTGAGATGAGTCGAGTATTGAGTTGAGTGTATGTGAGGGTATGAATGAGATCACAATGGGGAAAACATTCGTTAGTTGGAGGAGGAGGGGGTGAAAGGGTGGCGTGGAAAGGAGCCGACAATTCGTGCTACCCACCACCCGATCACCCCAACCCTATGAGATTTCCCGCGGATCATCAAGTCCGGCTGAAAAACCGGCGCACAGTTGATAGAGGGGCGAGCAAAGGTCGGCGTTTTTGAGATTTGCGTATGTCGCGTATGGAAGGCCTTGTCGGCGGGGATTGGACCACCCTGTCGGCAAGGATTGCCAGGTCCAATAGGGTAGGGGTCCCGAGCTCGCCTCTGTGTGTGGGACCGCGGGGATATCCCTCCCAACCTCATAGAACGAGAGGACGGTGGGTGGGAAGTATCGGGCCTAACAGCCGCCCGATGCGTAACCCGGTGAGTGGGGATGGGAGTGATGAATGTGTGTATGTGTGTGAGATTTTGCACCCGGCTCTCTCTACGCGGATTTCGGAAATTCGATTGGCGTGAGCTTTGAGATTTCTTGAGTTTACGAGTCTTCTGGTACGAGCCGTCGTCGAGAGAGGATCTCCGAGGGAGTCTCCGGTAGCCTTACCGTGAGTGCCTCGTGGAGGCGCACCTCCGACGCGTTAAGTAAGTGAGCGAGTAAGCGATGCATTATTTTCCTTGGATTATTTTGCCGCTTTATTTCGATCCCGTTCGAGAAAAATCTTGAATTCTCGTTCTTTCGATTGAGTTCGATTTTTCATCGTATTTATTCCGTTGGAAAAATTAGCGCGTTGAGTTCTCTCGTCACGAGAAGAAACTCCGCGAGAATTGCGAGATACCGAAAAATCAAAGTTTCGAGCTCGAGTCGAACCCCTCACTACGTGAGCGCGGTGAACAACTCGCTCCGATCTCGGTAGTGAAAGCTACGAACGGTGAGTGAGTGATTTTCGTCGTCATCGTCATCGGTAAGTGCGGCATAGCCGTCTTTTATCGAGAATTGTCCAGCCTCCGCCTCGTCGCTAACCGCTGAACTGTATGCGCCTTCGCTACGTCACCAAATTTGTTAATTACCAAAACTCCGATATACGGATTGTCTTATCTTCTCCTTTGACTATTATCTCGTGTTTTTTTCTGAATTTTCTGGCCTTATGTAATTGAGTTTTTTTATCAATAGTGGAACACGTAAGGATAAATTTTGTTTTCTTTATTGAGTATTCCTTTTCTTTCTTTCCTACGACTCCGACCCTCTCTACCAAACCTAGCATAATGAGCGACCCTGGTATACCGTTAGCGCCTCCGTCGTAGGTTAGTTGTGCCGTGATTTCTGGATTTTCGCGATTAGGAAATTTTATGTTTTTTTTTAAGTTCTTTTTGAGATATTGACCGGACCGTCCTCGCCGGTGATAGAAAAGAGGGACTGGCGCCCAATAAAATGGTTTTTTTTGTCGTAGTTAGTCTGGCCGACGGAGGCCAACGAAGGTGAAGGGAAAAATCCCCTCACAAACTTTGAAAAAATTCGAAATTCATCGTCCGATCGGTCCATAAGCGAGAAACTTGTAAAATTTATGTTTCCCATCGTCCGATCGGGCCATACGCGAGAAACTTTGAAAATATTCGAATTTCATCGTCCGATCGGGCCATACGCGAAAAACTTTGAAAAAATTCGAAATTCATCGTCCGATCGGGCCACACGCGAAAAACTTGTAAAATTTATGTTTCCCATCGTCCGATCGGGCCACACGCGAAAGACTTTGAAAATATTCGAATTTCATCGTCCGATCGGGCCACACGCGAAAAACTTGTAAAATTTATGTTTCCCATCGTCCGATCGGGCCACACGCGAAAAACTTTGAAGAAATTCGAAATTCATCGTCCGATCGGTCCATAGGCGAAAAACTTGTAAAATTTATGTTTCCCATCGTCCGATCGGGCCATACGCGAGAAACTTTGAAAATATTAGAATTTCATCGTCCGATCGGGCCATACGCGAAAAACTTTGAAAAAATTCGAAATTCATCGTCCGATCGGTCCATAAGCGAGAAACTTGTAAAATTTATGTTTCCCATCGTCCGATCGGGCCACACGCGAGAAACTTTGAAAATATTCGAAATTCATCGTCCGATCGGTCCATAAGCGAGAAACTTGTAAAATTTATGTTTCCCGTCGTCCGATCGGGCCATACGCGAAAAACTTTGAAAAAATTCGAATTTCATCGTCCGATCGGGCCACACCCGAAAAACTTGTAAAATTTATGTTTCCCATCGTCCGATCGGGCCACACGCGAAAAACTTTGAAAATATTCGAAAAT
>CAKOHB010000042.1:1727500-1735000 GCA_934046635.1 Buathra laborator
GTGCTCCACCGGGTCCAAACAATTTGGTTGCAAATGCCTCGTCATCTTACTAGTGACGTATAGCAAACACAAGATGTTTAGCTAAATGATGTTGGCACAAGGTGCCACATCAAGCGTGCCGTGTCCCACGCTGAGACGCCTTGGGAAAGCGTTCTCATAAACGAATACGGAGCTGGAATCCCAGGACTCCATGCTCAGTTTTATCTCGTCAGAGATATCACAAACTGGTTACAAATGCCTCGTCATCTCATTAGTGACGAATAGCAAACACAAGCTGTTTCGCTATGTGATGTTGGCACAAGATGCCACATCAAGCGTGTTGTGTCCCACGCTGAGACGCCTTGGGAAAGCGTTCTCGATAAATAACCGCTCACCATATGCTGGGGCCTACGGGCTACCGACTGGGTAAAGTGGTCTGGGCTACCTGCCGCCGGTGCGCTGGGCATCGAGTGGCAGTGCAGCAGCCCAAATAGCGAAGCTGGAGACTACGGACTCCGTGCTCCGCTATGTCTCGTTAGAGACTTCGAACGAAAAGTTTCACCACGTGCTGGGGCCTACGGGCTACCGGCCGGGTGAAGCGAAAAATGTGATTTAAAGCTAATGCGGACCCATAGTCGTACGACTATAGGGTCCGCAAGGCTCGTTAGGGACTTCGGGAGGTCTGCACCGTCTCGAGCTGGGGTCTACGGACTACCGGCCGGACGAAGCGGCACCCTTGGCACCTAAAATCACGCGTCTCGCGAGAGACTTCGAACGAAAAGTTTTACCATGCGCTGGGGCCTACGGGCTGCCGGCCGGGTGAAGCGAAAATGTGATTTAAAGCTAATGCGGACCCATAGTTGTACGACTATAGGGTCCGCAAGGCTCGTTAGGGACTTCGGGAGGTCTGCACCGTCTCGAGCTGGGATCTACGGACTACCGGCCGGACGAGGCGGCACCCTAGGCACCTAGAATCACGCGTCTCGCGAGAGACTTCGAACGAAAAGTTTCACCACGCGCCGGGGCCTACGGGCTACCGGCCGGGTGAAGCGAAAAATGTGATTTAAAGCTAATGCGGACCCATAGTCGTACGACTATCGGGTTCGCAAGGCTCGTTAGGGACTTCGGGAGGTCTGCACCGTCTCGAGCTGGAGTCTACGGACTACCGGCCGGACGAAGCGGCACCCTAGGCACCTAAAAATCACGCGTCTCGCGAGAGACTTCGAACGAAAAGTTTCACCACGCGCCGGGGCCTACGGGCTACCGGCCGGGTAAAGCGAAAAATGTGATTTAAAGCTAATGCGGACCCATAGTCGTACGACTATCGGGTTCGCAAGGCTCGTTAGGGACTACGGGAGGTCTGCACCGTCTCTAGCTGGAGTCTACGGACTACCGGCCGGACGAGGCGGCACCCTAGGCACCTAAGAATCACGCGTCTTGCGAGAGACTTCGAACGAAAAGTTTCACCACGCGCTGGGGCCTATGGGCTACCGGCCGGGTGAAGCGGAAAAGTGATTTAAAGCTAATGCGGACCCATAGTCGTACGACTATAGGGTCCGCAAGGCTCGTTAGGGACTTCGGGAGGTCTGCACCGTCTCGAGCTGGAGTCTACGGACTACCGGCCGGACGAGGCGGCACCCTAGGCACCTAAGAATCACGCGTCTCGCGAGAGACTTCGAACGAAAAGTTTCACCACGCGCTGGGGCCTATGGGCTACCGGCCGGGTGAAGCGAAAAAGTGATTTAAAGCTAATGCGGACCCATAGTCGTACGACTATAGGGTCCGCAAGGCTCGTTAGGGACTTCGGGAGGTCCGCACCGTCTCGAGCTGGAGTCTACGGACTACCGGCCGGACGAAGCGGCACCCTAGGCACCTAAAAATCACGCGTCTCGCGAGAGACTTCGAACGAAAAGTTTCACCACGCGCCAGGGCCTACGGGCTACCGGCCGGGTGAAGCGAAAAATGTGATTTAAAGCTAATGCGGACCCATAGTCGTACGACTATAGGGTCCGCAAGGCTCGTTAGGGACTTCGGGAGGTCTGCACCGTCTCGAGCTGGAGTCTACGGACTACCGGCCGGACGAAGCGGCACCCTAGGCACCTAAAAATCACGCGTCTCGCGAGAGACTTCGAACGAAAAGTTTTACCATGCGCTGGGGCCTACGGGCTGCCGGCCGGGTGAAGCGAAAATGTGATTTAAAGCTAATGCGGACCCATAGTTGTACGACTATAGGGTCCGCAAGGCTCGTTAGGGACTTCGGGAGGTCTGCACCGTCTCGAGCTGGGATCTACGGACTACCGGCCGGACGAGGCGGCACCCTAGGCACCTAGAATCACGCGTCTCGCGAGAGACTTCGAACGAAAAGTTTCACCACGCGCCGGGGCCTACGGGCTACCGGCCGGGTGAAGCGAAAAATGTGATTTAAAGCTAATGCGGACCCATAGTCGTACGACTATCGGGTTCGCAAGGCTCGTTAGGGACTTCGGGAGGTCTGCACCGTCTCGAGCTGGAGTCTACGGACTACCGGCCGGACGAAGCGGCACCCTAGGCACCTAAAAATCACGCGTCTCGCGAGAGACTTCGAACGAAAAGTTTCACCACGCGCCGGGGCCTACGGGCTCCCGGCCGGGTAAAGCGAAAAATGTGATTTAAAGCTAATGCGGACCCATAGTCGTACGACTATCGGGTTCGCAAGGCTCGTTAGGGACTACGGGAGGTCTGCACCGTCTCGAGCTGGAGTCTACGGACTACCGGCCGGACGAGGCGGCACCCTAGGCACCTAAGAATCACGCGTCTTGCGAGAGACTTCGAACGAAAAGTTTCACCACGCGCTGGGGCCTATGGGCTACCGGCCGGGTGAAGCGGAAAAGTGATTTAACGCTAATGCGGACCCATAGTCGTACGACTATCGGGTTCGCAAGGCTCGTTAGGGACTTCGGGAGGTCTGCACCGTCTCGAGCCGGGGTCTACGGACTACCGGCCGGACGAAGCGGCACCCTAGGCACCTAAAAATCACGCGTCTCGCGAGAGACTTCGAACGAAAAGTTTCACCACGCGCCGGGGCCTACGGGCTACCGGCCGGGTGAAGCGAAAAATGTGATTTAAAGCTAATGCGGACCCATAGTCGTACGACTATAGGGTCCGCAAGGCTCGTTAGGGACTTCGGGAGGTCTGCACCGTCTCGAGCCGGGGTCTACGGACTACCGGCCGGACGAAGCGGCACCCTAGGCACCTAGAATCACGCGTCTCGCGAGAGACTTCGAACGAAAAGTTTCACCACGCGCTGGGGCCTACGGGCTACCGGCCGGGTGAGGCGACAATGGAGCCAGAGTCTCAAACTCTGGACTCCGCCATGTCCCGTTAGGGACGAAACGAAGCGCTCCATCACGTGCTGGGGCCTGCGGGCTACCGGCCGGATGTTTAACTAATCATGACACTTACCGTTTCAGGTCTATAGCGGTCTCGCCGTCGTCCTCTCGCGTCCCATGGGATACGAAAAGGCGACGAGGACCGCTTAACAAACTCCGACCGGGCCCTGCGTTATCGAAGTTCTTGGGCTTCGGTGGCGACGGAACCGGGGAGACACTAACCGCTATATTACCTAAGTTTCAGGTACGCCTACTAATATACAATTTTAGTTTCAGGTGAACCCTCTGACGAGATTCACGGTTCCCCTAGGCCAAGCTTGACTTACGTGGTGAGGGCCTCATGGCAGGAGGGGTGGGTCCTGTCTCAAGCGTAGCGGTTAGGACGGTTGGCGGCCTCCGAAGCTGTATTCAATTCGCCCGGACGGGATATGGCGGCTCTGTCTCGTTGTGTGGTTTTTACTTCCGACCGAACTCGTGGGAACAAAAATGAAACAGCTCAAAACTTTGTGTGAATGTGTCAGTATGCATGTGAGGAGGAGTGCTCGTCTGGCCGAGTCTAGGCAACCAGACGTGGCGCGCCAAGTGGGAGTTGCTGACCCTGTTGCGAAGCCGCGCACACGCTCGGCAGCAAGACCGTTGGCTTCTCAGCCCGTGCCTCGCATCTCGATACCACGCATTTGCCTGCCCACGAGCAGCGCTGGCCCTAGTAGCATCAGGAGTCAGTGTGAGGCTCTCGGCATTCGTGCCGTTACAGTTAGTAGGTCCGATGAAAATGTAAGCCAGCCTCTTGTGGCTGAACGCGAAATTAACGTAGGCAATCGGGTAGACCGCGTAAACGAACAGGATAGAACCGCGATAGAAACCCCAGTTGATAACTTCGTCCCAGCGAACACAAACCCCATTAGTACCACGGGAATTAGAATTCTACAGCTGAACATGAGACGTTCAGAGGTAGTCACAGGCGAGGTGCGTACCCTCATTCGTCAAAAGCGACTCGACATCCTGCTCTTGCAGGAACCATATGTCCAGAAGCCGGACGAAAGGCACACCTTTTTCGGATTAGGCACTTCGGTGCAGGTTGCAGCCGTACGCCGAGGAAATCCTTGGGCTTCCGTAGCGGTCTGTAATCCCGCGTTTAAGATGATTTTCATCTCGCAGCTTAGTAACGCGCACTGTGTTTGTGCGGAAGTGCAAGCCCCCGGCTTCTCGTTCTACGTCGTTTCCCATTATTTTCAGTTCCGAGATGACATCGAGCAGCACCTCAGACACCTCGGGATGGTGCTTCATTCGCTGAGGGGGAAGAGAATTCTCGTCGCGTTAGATTCAAACGCCAGGTCCTCGTTGTGGGGTCCACAGGAGACAAACGATCGAGGCGCTCGTCTCGAGCGCCTCATACAGGATTTCGATTTGCAGGTGGCCAATGATGCAGAGCAGCCGCCGACTTTCTGGACTCCGAGAGGTGAGTCGTATATCGACGTCACTCTGGCAACTCCGTCCATGTCCCAATTCGTCGGGGAGTGGAAGGTCCGCTCGAGTTGGTCAACTAGTGACCACAGAGCAATCGACATAAGGCTTCAAGTGCCAGAAGCCGCAGTAGAGAATCGAGTATTTCGCGTTAGTCGTTTTAACACTCGCAAGGCCGATTGGGATCGGTTTGCGGAAATCCTGACAGCTCTTTCACGAGCCAGGTTGGAGGGACTTGTAGTCGATTCATCGCAGAATGTTGAAGTTATGGCCACGACTCTAACGGGAGTCCTCACGGACGCCTGTATCCAGTCTATGCCACGTAAAACGCGTTTTAGAAAGTCCAACCCGTGGTGGACGACAGATCTTACAAAAATGAAGAAGAGCGTATACCGGCTCATGCGTGCATACCAAAGGGTACGAGCGCAGCCCGAACGCCTCGTTAAACTGCAAGAGTACCGCACTTCTTTGCGAAAGTACAGCCGTGAGGTGAAGAAGGCAAAGCGTGAAAGCTGGAGGAAATTTGTCACGTCGTACGGGAATTCGGAGCCCTGGGGCTTCGTTTATAAGCACCAGGCAGACAAACTTCGAATTGAGAAAGTGCTAAGCACGATCCGGCTTGATGGATGTTCCACTATGGATATGAGAGAAACCGCCAGCGGCCTTTTGGACACGCATGTCCCTGACGACCGAGAGGAGGATGACACCCCGTGGCACAGGCGACAGCGCGAAAAAGCGCAGACGCCGCCTGACACGGAAGACGCTGAAGTATTCACCGAATTTGAGGTGAGAAAGGCGTGCAGAACTTTGAAGAACGGTAAAGCTCCGGGCCCCGACCTCATCGAGGTTGAGGTCCTCAAAAGAGCAGTCATGACAATCCCCGGTCAGCTGGTAAAACTTTTCAACGGGTGCCTTCAGTGGGGCGTCTTTCCCTCTGCCTGGAAGGAGGGAAACCTTTGTGTACTCCTAAAGGGCGAGGATAAAGACGAGATGGACCCGAAATCGTATAGGCCAATATGTCTTCTTTCCGTTGTAGGGAAATTATTCGAGAAACTCATCCGCAAACGTCTCTCCGAGACGATGGATGACGGCGGCATCTCCGATCGGCAATTCGGCTTCATGCCCGGTAAGTCCACGGAAGATGCGATCGTTGAGCTACGCAATATGATCCGCGGCTCAGCGGCGACTTACACCGTCGCCCTGCTCTTCGACATCGCCGGGGCTTTTGACAATGTCTGGTGGCCCATGGTATTTAGGAGTCTTCGAATTAGGGATTGCCCGGCAAATGTCTACAAAGTGCTTCAGAGTTACTTTGATGACCGCCGGGTGACGATCGAGTGGGGGGATGAAAGGGTGACCAAGCGTGCTACGAAGGGTTGTCCACAAGGTTCCGTCCTTGGCCCGGCGTGTTGGAACCTTATGTTTGATTCTTTGCTCAGAGACTTCGAGCAACAGTTCCCGGATCGTTTCATCGCTTATGCGGACGATCTTCTTGTCCTCGTTAAAGGCGAGTCGCGAAGGGAGATAGAGATTGAGGGTCAGCGAGTCGTCGATAGAATAATAGCTTGGAGCAAAAAGGCTCGACTTGAACTTTCCGCGCGTAAAACGGAGGCTATCCTCCTTAAAACTGTGTGGGTCCGTAGGCCACCAGTAGGTAGACGCGGAGGCGATCGTCCGGATCGCCAACGCAGGCGCGAAACTAAGCCAGATTTGGCAAGAAGGTATCCGATTATCAAGATAGGCGAAACCGCGATTCCGTTTAAAAGCAGTGTCAGGTATCTTGGCGTCCACTTTGACAAGGAAATGGGTGTCAAGACCCATTGTAGTTATTTGCGCGACAAGGTCGGGTCGCTATTCAAGAAACTAGGTAAACTGGCAGGCTCGGGATGGGGATTGCGTTTTAAAACGCTTTCGAATTTTTATCGCGGGGTTTTTGTCCCGATAGCGACATATGCCGCTGCGGGATGGTCGGATCTTAGTAATGTGCATGATGTTAGGATTCTTCTTTCGGCCCAGCGAACTGCCCTTCTGGCAGTCGCAGCGGCGTATCGAACGACGTCGTGGGCTTCGCTGTGCGTCATCGCAGGCGAAATACCTTTAGATATATTGCTGGAACAACGTCGGGAAACGTATAAACTCAGAATAGGAATGGACGCCAGGATAAACAACGTAGATATACCGCGGGGACCGGGTGCTGTTAAGCAAATTAAAGAGCAGGGACTCGTGATGTGGCAAAACCTTTGGGACGCCTCCCCAAAGGGCCGCATTACTTACGCGTTTTTCGGGAACATTCGGGATAGACTAGACGCTAAGTGGTTCCATCCGGACCACTATAGCTCACAAGCCCTCTCCGGGCATGGGAATTTTAGAGCACGTCTCGTGGCATTGGGACTCGTAGACGATTCACATTGTAATTGTGGTATGGTAGATACTGTGGAGCACTTCCTTCTGGAGTGCCCAAACTTCGAACCGCAGAGAGTCGCTCTGCGGGATCTCATCGGCGTAAGGCAATGGCCAGAGGTGGCGCACCATTTGGTGGCATCTCCAGAAGCGTATTCGATCTTCCGCGCTTTCTGTAGGGAATCTCTTTGGCTAAAGAGACAGGAGGAGCTTGCGGAGCTTCTCGGGTAGTTGGGTTTTTTTTTTTTTTTTTTTTTTTTTTTTTTTTTTTTTTTTTTTTTTTTTTTTT
>CAKOHB010000042.1:1740000-1750000 GCA_934046635.1 Buathra laborator
CGAGCCACACGCGAGAAACTTGTAAATTTCATGTTTCCCATCGTCGAATCGGCTCACGAGCGAGAAACATGTAACATGTATGTTTCTCATCGTCCGATACGTCCATACGCGAAAAAATTTTAAAATATTCGAAATACATCGTCCGATCGGGCCACACGCGAGAAACTTGTAAAATTTATGTTTATGAAACTGTGAAAAAATTCGAAATTTTTCGTCCGATCGGTTCATAAGCGAGAAACTTGTAAAATTTATGTTTCCCATCGTCCGATCGGGCCACACGCGAGAAACTTTGAAAATATTCGAATTTTATCGTCCGATCGGTCCATAGGCGAAAAACTTGTAAAATTTATGTTTCCCATCGTCCGATCGGGCCACACGCGAGAAACTTTGAAAATATTCGAATTTTATCGTCCGATCGGTCCATAGGCGAAAAACTTGTAAAATTTATGTTTCCCATCGTCCGATCGGGCGACACGCGAAAGACTTTGAAAATATTCGAATTTCATCGTCCGATCGGTCCATAAGCGAGAAACTTGTAAAATTTATGTTTCCCATCGTCCGATCGGGCCATACGCGAAGAACTTTGAAAATATTCGAATTTCATCGTCCGATCGGGCCACACGCGAAAAACTTGTAAAATTTATGTTTCCCATCGTCCGATCGGGCCACACGCGAAAAACTTTGAAAATATTCGAAATTCATCGTCCGATCGGTCCATAGGCGAAAAACTTGTAAAATTTATGTTTCCCATCGTCCGATCGGGCCACACGCGAAAGACTTTGAAAATATTCGAATTTCATCGTCCGATCGGGCCACACGCGAAAAACTTGTAAAATTTATGTTTCCCATCGTCCGATCGGGCCATACGCGAGAAACTTTGAAAATATTAGAATTTCATCGTCCGATCGGGCCATACGCGAAAAACTTTGAAAATATTCGAAATTCATCGTCCGATCGGTCCATAAGCGAGAAACTTGTAAAATTTATGTTTCCCATCGTCCGATCGGGCCACACGCGAGAAACTTTGAAAATATTCGAAAATCATCGCCCGATCGGGCCACACGCGAAAAACTTGTAAAATTTATGTTTCCCATCGTCCGATCGGGCCACACGCGAAAGACTTTGAAAATATTCGAATTTCATCGTCCGATCGGGCCACACGCGAAAAACTTGTAAAATTTATGTTTCCCATCGTCCGATCGGGCCATACGCGAGAAACTTTGAAAATATTCGAATTTCATCGTCCGATCGGGCCATACGCGAAAAACTTTGAAAATATTCGAATTTCATCGTCCGATCGGTCCATAAGCGAGAAACTTGTAAAATTTATGTTTCCCATCGTCCGATCGGGCCACACGCGAGAAACTTTGAAAATATTCGAAAATCATCGCCCGATCGGGCCACACGCGAAAAACTTGTAAAATTTATGTTTCCCATCGTCCGATCGGGCCACACGCGAGAAACTTGTAAAATTTATGTTTCCCATCGTCCGATCGGGCCATACGCGAGAAACTTTGAAAATATTCGAATTTCATCGTCCGATCGGGCCATACGCGAAAAACTTTGAAAAAATTCGAAATTCATCGTCCGATCGGTCCATAAGCGAGAAACTTGTAAAATTTATGTTTCCCATCGTCCGATCGGGCCACACGCGAGAAACTTTGAAAATATTCGAAAATCATCGCCCGATCGGGCCACACGCGAAAAACTTGTAAAATTTATGTTTCCCATCGTCCGATCGGGCCACACGCGAAAGGCTTTGAAAATATTCGAATTTCATCGTCCGATCGGGCCACACGCGAAAAACTTGTAAAATTTATGTTTCCCATCGTCCGATCGGGCCATACGCGAGAAACTTTGAAAATATTCGAATTTCATCGTCCGATCGGGCCATACGCGAAAAACTTTGAAAAAATTCGAAATTCATCGTCCGATCGGTCCATAAGCGAGAAACTTGTAAAATTTATGTTTCCCATCGTCCGATCGGGCCACACGCGAGAAACTTTGAAAATATTCGAAAATCATCGCCCGATCGGGCCACACGCGAAAAACTTGTAAAATTTATGTTTCCCATCGTCCGATCGGGCCACACGCGAGAAACTTGTAAAATTTATGTTTCCCATCGTCCGATCGGGCCATACGCGAGAAACTTTGAAAATATTCGAATTTCATCGTCCGATCGGGCCATACGCGAAAAACTTTGAAAAAATTCGAAATTCATCGTCCGATCGGTCCATAAGCGAGAAACTTGTAAAATTTATGTTTCCCATCGTCCGATCGGGCCACACGCGATAAACTTTGAAAATATTCGAAAATCATCGCCCGATCGGGCCACACGCGAAAAACTTGTAAAATTTATGTTTCCCATCGTCCGATCGGGCCACACGCGAAAGACTTTGAAAATATTCGAATTTCATCGTCGGATCGGGCCACACGCGAGAAACTTGTAAAATTTATGTTTCCCATCGTCCGATCGGGCCATACGCGAAAAACTTTGAAAAAATTCGAAATTCATCGTCCGATCGGTCCATAAGCGAGAAACTTGTAAAATTTATGTTTCCCGTCGTCCGATCGGGCCATACGCGAAAAACTTTGAAAAAATTCGAAATTCATCGTCCGATCGGTCCATAAGCGAGAAACTTGTAAAATTTATGTTTCTCATCGTCCGATCGGGCCATACGCGAAAAACTTTGAAAATATTCGAATTTCATCGTCCGATCGGTCCATAGGCGAAAAACTTGTAAAATTTATGTTTCCCATCGTCCGATCGGGCCACACGCGAAAGGCTTTGAAAATATTCGAATTTCATCGTCCGATCGGGCCACACGCGAAAAACTTGTAAAATTTATGTTTCCCATCGTCCGATCGGGCCATACGCGAGAAACTTTGAAAATATTCGAATTTCATCGTCCGATCGGGCCATACGCGAAAAACTTTGAAAAAATTCGAAATTCATCGTCCGATCGGTCCATAAGCGAGAAACTTGTAAAATTTATGTTTCCCATCGTCCGATCGGGCCACACGCGAGAAACTTTGAAAATATTCGAAAATCATCGCCCGATCGGGCCACACGCGAAAAACTTGTAAAATTTATGTTTCCCATCGTCCGATCGGGCCACACGCGAAAGACTTTGAAAATATTCGAATTTCATCGTCCGATCGGGCCACACGCGAAAAACTTGTAAAATTTATGTTTCCCATCGTCCGATCGGGCCATACGCGAAAAACTTTGAAAAAATTCGAAATTCATCGTCCGATCGGTCCATAAGCGAGAAACTTGTAAAATTTATGTTTCCCGTCGTCCGATCGGGCCATACGCGAAAAACTTTGAAAAAATTCGAAGTTCATCGTCCGATCGGTCCATAAGCGAGAAACTTGTAAAATTTATGTTTCCCATCGTCCGATCGGGCCATACGCGAAAAACTTTGAAAATATTCGAATTTCATCGTCCGATCGGTCCATAGGCGAAAAACTTGTAAAATTTATGTTTCCCATCGTCCGATCGGGCCACACGCGAAAGACTTTGAAAATATTCGAATTTCATCGTCCGATCGGGCCACACGCGAAAAACTTGTAAAATTTATGTTTCCCATCGTCCGATCGGGCCATACGCGAGAAACTTTGAAAATATTCGAATTTCATCGTCCGATCGGGCCATACGCGAAAAACTTTGAAAAAATTCGAAATTCATCGTCCGATCGGTCCATAAGCGAGAAACTTGTAAAATTTATGTTTCCCATCGTCCGATCGGGCCATACGCGAGAAACTTTGAAAATATTCGAATTTCATCGTCCGATCGGGCCATACGCGAAAAACTTTGAAAAAATTCGAAATTCATCGTCCGATCGGTCCATAAGCGAGAAACTTGTAAAATTTATGTTTCCCATCGTCCGATCGGGCCACACGCGAGAAACTTTGAAAATATTCGAAAATCATCGCCCGATCGGGCCACACGCGAAAAACTTGTAAAATTTATGTTTCCCATCGTCCGATCGGGCCACACGCGAAAGACTTTGAAAATATTCGAATTTCATCGTCGGATCGGGCCACACGCGAGAAACTTGTAAAATTTATGTTTCCCATCGTCCGATCGGGCCATACGCGAAAAACTTTGAAAAAATTCGAAATTCATCGTCCGATCGGTCCATAAGCGAGAAACTTGTAAAATTTATGTTTCCCGTCGTCCGATCGGGCCATACGCGAAAAACTTTGAAAAAATTCGAAATTCATCGTCCGATCGGTCCATAAGCGAGAAACTTGTAAAATTTATGTTTCTCATCGTCCGATCGGGCCATACGCGAAAAACTTTGAAAATATTCGAATTTCATCGTCCGATCGGTCCATAGGCGAAAAACTTGTAAAATTTATGTTTCCCATCGTCCGATCGGGCCACACGCGAAAGGCTTTGAAAATATTCGAATTTCATCGTCCGATCGGGCCACACGCGAAAAACTTGTAAAATTTATGTTTCCCATCGTCCGATCGGGCCATACGCGAGAAACTTTGAAAATATTCGAATTTCATCGTCCGATCGGGCCATACGCGAAAAACTTTGAAAAAATTCGAAATTCATCGTCCGATCGGTCCATAAGCGAGAAACTTGTAAAATTTATGTTTCCCATCGTCCGATCGGGCCACACGCGAGAAACTTTGAAAATATTCGAAAATCATCGCCCGATCGGGCCACACGCGAAAAACTTGTAAAATTTATGTTTCCCATCGTCCGATCGGGCCACACGCGAAAGACTTTGAAAATATTCGAATTTCATCGTCCGATCGGGCCACACGCGAGAAACTTGTAAAATTTATGTTTCCCATCGTCCGATCGGGCCATACGCGAAAAACTTTGAAAAAATTCGAAATTCATCGTCCGATCGGTCCATAAGCGAGAAACTTGTAAAATTTATGTTTCCCGTCGTCCGATCGGGCCATACGCGAAAAACTTTGAAAAAATTCGAAGTTCATCGTCCGATCGGTCCATAAGCGAGAAACTTGTAAAATTTATGTTTCCCATCGTCCGATCGGGCCATACGCGAAAAACTTTGAAAAAATTCGAAATTCATCGTCCGATCGGTCCATAAGCGAGAAACTTGTAAAATTTATGTTTCCCATCGTCCGATCGGGCCATACGCGAAAAACTTTGAAAATATTCGAATTTCATCGTCCGATCGGTCCATAGGCGAAAAACTTGTAAAATTTATGTTTCCCATCGTCCGATCGGGCCACACGCGAAAGACTTTGAAAATATTCGAATTTCATCGTCCGATCGGGCCACACGCGAAAAACTTGTAAAATTTATGTTTCCCATCGTCCGATCGGGCCACACGCGAAAAACTTTGAAGAAATTCGAAATTCATCGTCCGATCGGTCCATAGGCGAAAAACTTGTAAAATTTATGTTTCCCATCGTCCGATCGGGCCATACGCGAGAAACTTTGAAAATATTCGAATTTCATCGTCCGATCGGGCCATACGCGAAAAACTTTGAAAAAATTCGAAATTCATCGTCCGATCGGTCCATAAGCGAGAAACTTGTAAAATTTATGTTTCCCATCGTCCGATCGGGCCACACGCGAAAGGCTTTGAAAATATTCGAATTTCATCGTCCGATCGGGCCACACGCGAAAAACTTGTAAAATTTATGTTTCCCATCGTCCGATCGGGCCATACGCGAGAAACTTTGAAAATATTCGAATTTCATCGTCCGATCGGGCCATACGCGAAAAACTTTGAAAAAATTCGAAATTCATCGTCCGATCGGTCCATAAGCGAGAAACTTGTAAAATTTATGTTTCCCATCGTCCGATCGGGCCATACGCGAAAAACTTTGAAAATATTCGAATTTCATCGTCCGATCGGGCCATACGCGAAAAACTTTGAAGAAATTCGAAATTCATCGTCCGATCGGTCCATAGGCGAAAAACTTGTAAAATTTATGTTTCCCATCGTCCGATCGGGCCATACGCGAGAAACTTTGAAAATATTCGAATTTCATCGTCCGATCGGGCCATACGCGAAAAACTTTGAAAAAATTCGAAATTCATCGTCCGATCGGTCCATAAGCGAGAAACTTGTAAAATTTATGTTTCCCATCGTCCGATCGGGCCACACGCGAGAAACTTTGAAAATATTCGAAAATCATCGCCCGATCGGGCCACACGCGAAAAACTTGTAAAATTTATGTTTCCCATCGTCCGATCGGGCCACACGCGAAAGACTTTGAAAATATTCGAATTTCATCGTCCGATCGGGCCACACGCGAGAAACTTGTAAAATTTATGTTTCCCATCGTCCGATCGGGCCATACGCGAAAAACTTTGAAAAAATTCGAAATTCATCGTCCGATCGGTCCATAAGCGAGAAACTTGTAAAATTTATGTTTCCCGTCGTCCGATCGGGCCATACGCGAAAAACTTTGAAAAAATTCGAAGTTCATCGTCCGATCGGTCCATAAGCGAGAAACTTGTAAAATTTATGTTTCCCATCGTCCGATCGGGCCATACGCGAAAAACTTTGAAAATATTCGAATTTCATCGTCCGATCGGTCCATAGGCGAAAAACTTGTAAAATTTATGTTTCCCATCGTCCGATCGGGCCACACGCGAAAGACTTTGAAAATATTCGAATTTCATCGTCCGATCGGGCCACACGCGAAAAACTTGTAAAATTTATGTTTCCCATCGTCCGATCGGGCCATACGCGAGAAACTTTGAAAATATTCGAATTTCATCGTCCGATCGGGCCATACGCGAAAAACTTTGAAAAAATTCGAAATTCATCGTCCGATCGGTCCATAAGCGAGAAACTTGTAAAATTTATGTTTCCCATCGTCCGATCGGGCCATACGCGAGAAACTTTGAAAATATTCGAATTTCATCGTCCGATCGGGCCATACGCGAAAAACTTTGAAAAAATTCGAAATTCATCGTCCGATCGGTCCATAAGCGAGAAACTTGTAAAATTTATGTTTCCCATCGTCCGATCGGGCCACACGCGAGAAACTTTGAAAATATTCGAAAATCATCGCCCGATCGGGCCACACGCGAAAAACTTGTAAAATTTATGTTTCCCATCGTCCGATCGGGCCACACGCGAAAGACTTTGAAAATATTCGAATTTCATCGTCGGATCGGGCCACACGCGAGAAACTTGTAAAATTTATGTTTCCCATCGTCCGATCGGGCCATACGCGAAAAACTTTGAAAAAATTCGAAATTCATCGTCCGATCGGTCCATAAGCGAGAAACTTGTAAAATTTATGTTTCCCGTCGTCCGATCGGGCCATACGCGAAAAACTTTGAAAAAATTCGAAATTCATCGTCCGATCGGTCCATAAGCGAGAAACTTGTAAAATTTATGTTTCTCATCGTCCGATCGGGCCATACGCGAAAAACTTTGAAAATATTCGAATTTCATCGTCCGATCGGTCCATAGGCGAAAAACTTGTAAAATTTATGTTTCCCATCGTCCGATCGGGCCACACGCGAAAGGCTTTGAAAATATTCGAATTTCATCGTCCGATCGGGCCACACGCGAAAAACTTGTAAAATTTATGTTTCCCATCGTCCGATCGGGCCATACGCGAGAAACTTTGAAAATATTCGAATTTCATCGTCCGATCGGGCCATACGCGAAAAACTTTGAAAAAATTCGAAATTCATCGTCCGATCGGTCCATAAGCGAGAAACTTGTAAAATTTATGTTTCCCATCGTCCGATCGGGCCACACGCGAGAAACTTTGAAAATATTCGAAAATCATCGCCCGATCGGGCCACACGCGAAAAACTTGTAAAATTTATGTTTCCCATCGTCCGATCGGGCCACACGCGAAAGACTTTGAAAATATTCGAATTTCATCGTCCGATCGGGCCACACGCGAGAAACTTGTAAAATTTATGTTTCCCATCGTCCGATCGGGCCATACGCGAAAAACTTTGAAAAAATTCGAAATTCATCGTCCGATCGGTCCATAAGCGAGAAACTTGTAAAATTTATGTTTCCCGTCGTCCGATCGGGCCATACGCGAAAAACTTTGAAAAAATTCGAAGTTCATCGTCCGATCGGTCCATAAGCGAGAAACTTGTAAAATTTATGTTTCCCATCGTCCGATCGGGCCATACGCGAAAAACTTTGAAAATATTCGAATTTCATCGTCCGATCGGTCCATACGCGAAAAACTTGTAAAATTTATGTTTCCCATCGTCCGATCGGGCCACACGCGAAAGACTTTGAAAATATTCGAATTTCATCGTCCGATCGGGCCACACGCGAAAAACTTGTAAAATTTATGTTTCCCATCGTCCGATCGGGCCATACGCGAGAAACTTTGAAAATATTCGAATTTCATCGTCCGATCGGGCCATACGCGAAAAACTTTGAAAAAATTCGAAATTCATCGTCCGATCGGTCCATAAGCGAGAAACTTGTAAAATTTATGTTTCCCATCGTCCGATCGGGCCATACGCGAAAAACTTTGAAAATATTCGAATTTCATCGTCCGATCGGTCCATAGGCGAAAAACTTGTAAAATTTATGTTTCCCATCGTCCGATCGGGCCACACGCGAAAGACTTTGAAAATATTCGAATTTCATCGTCCGATCGGGCCACACGCGAAAAACTTGTAAAATTTATGTTTCCCATCGTCCGATCGGGCCACACGCGAAAAACTTTGAAGAAATTCGAAATTCATCGTCCGATCGGTCCATAGGCGAAAAACTTGTAAAATTTATGTTTCCCATCGTCCGATCGGGCCATACGCGAGAAACTTTGAAAATATTCGAATTTCATCGTCCGATCGGGCCATACGCGAAAAACTTTGAAAAAATTCGAAATTCATCGTCCGATCGGTCCATAAGCGAGAAACTTGTAAAATTTATGTTTCCCATCGTCCGATCGGGCCACACGCGAAAGGCTTTGAAAATATTCGAATTTCATCGTCCGATCGGGCCACACGCGAAAAACTTGTAAAATTTATGTTTCCCATCGTCCGATCGGGCCATACGCGAGAAACTTTGAAAATATTCGAATTTCATCGTCCGATCGGGCCATACGCGAAAAACTTTGAAGAAATTCGAAATTCATCGTCCGATCGGTCCATAGGCGAAAAACTTGTAAAATTTATGTTTCCCATCGTCCGATCGGGCCATACGCGAGAAACTTTGAAAATATTCGAAAATCATCGCCCGATCGGGCCACACGCGAAAAACTTGTAAAATTTATGTTTCCCATCGTCCGATCGGGCCACACGCGAGAAACTTGTAAAATTTATGTTTCCCATCGTCCGATCGGGCCATACGCGAGAAACTTTGAAAATATTCGAATTTCATCGTCCGATCGGGCCATACGCGAAAAACTTTGAAAAAATTCGAAATTCATCGTCCGATCGGTCCATAAGCGAGAAACTTGTAAAATTTATGTTTCCCATCGTCCGATCGGGCCACACGCGAGAAACTTTGAAAATATTCGAAAATCATCGCCCGATCGGGCCACACGCGAAAAACTTGTAAAATTTATGTTTCCCATCGTCCGATCGGGCCACACGCGAAAGACTTTGAAAATATTCGAATTTCATCGTCCGATCGGGCCACACGCGAGAAACTTGTAAAATTTATGTTTCCCATCGTCCGATCGGGCCATACGCGAAAAACTTTGAAAAAATTCGAAATTCATCGTCCGATCGGTCCATAAGCGAGAAACTTGTAAAATTTATGTTTCCCGTCGTCCGATCGGGCCATACGCGAAAAACTTTGAAAAAATTCGAAGTTCATCGTCCGATCGGTCCATAAGCGAGAAACTTGTAAAATTTATGTTTCCCATCGTCCGATCGGGCCATACGCGAAAAACTTTGAAAATATTCGAATTTCATCGTCCGATCGGTCCATAGGCGAAAAACTTGTAAAATTTATGTTTCCCATCGTCCGATCGGGCCACACGCGAAAGACTTTGAAAATATTCGAATTTCATCGTCCGATCGGGCCACACGCGAAAAACTTGTAAAATT
>CAKOHB010000042.1:1765000-1767500 GCA_934046635.1 Buathra laborator
ATATTCGAATTTCATCGTCCGATCGGTCCATAAGCGAGAAACTTGTAAAATTTATGTTTCCCATCGTCCGATCGGGCCATACGCGAAGAACTTTGAAAATATTCGAATTTCATCGTCCGATCGGGCCACACGCGAAAAACTTGTAAAATTTATGTTTCCCATCGTCCGATCGGGCCACACGCGAAAGACTTTGAAAATATTCGAATTTCATCGTCCGATCGGGCCACACGCGAAAAACTTGTAAAATTTATGTTTCCCGTCGTCCGATCGGGCCACACGCGAAAAACTTT
This sequence comes from Buathra laborator, assembly GCA_934046635.1. Lineage (NCBI taxonomy): Eukaryota > Metazoa > Arthropoda > Insecta > Hymenoptera > Ichneumonidae > Buathra > Buathra laborator. Next base: position 1,765,291 of record CAKOHB010000042.1, read on the forward strand.
GAAGAAATTCGAAATTCATCGTCCGATCGGTCCATAGGCGAAAAACTTGTAAAATTTATGTTTCCCATCGTCCGATCGGGCCATACGCGAGAAACTTTGAAAATATTCGAATTTCATCGTCCGATCGGGCCATACGCGAAAAACTTTGAAAAAATTCGAAATTCATCGTCCGATCGGTCCATAAGCGAGAAACTTGTAAAATTTATGTTTCCCATCGTCCGATCGGGCCACACGCGAGAAACTTTGAAAATATTCGAAATTCATCGTCCGATCGGTCCATAAGCGAGAAACTTGTAAAATTTATGTTTCCCGTCGTCCGATCGGGCCATACGCGAAAAACTTTGAAAATATTCGAATTTCATCGTCCGATCGGTCCATAGGCGAAAAACTTGTAAAATTTATATTTCCCATCGTCCGATCGGGCCACACGCGAAAGACTTTGAAAATATTCGAATTTCATCGTCCGATCGGGCCACACGCGAAAAACTTGTAAAATTTATGTTTCCCATCGTCCGATCGGGCCATACGCGAGAAACTTTGAAAATATTCGAATTTCATCGTCCGATCGGGCCATACGCGAAAAACTTTGAAAAAATTCGAAATTCATCGTCCGATCGGTCCATAAGCGAGAAACTTGTAAAATTTATGTTTCCCATCGTCCGATCGGGCCACACGCGAGAAACTTTGAAAATATTCGAAATTCATCATCCGATCGGTCCATAAGCGAGAAACTTGTAAAATTTATGTTTCCCGTCGTCCGATCGGGCCATACGCGAAAAACTTTGAAAAAATTCGAAATTCATCGTCCGATCGGTCCATAGGCGAAAAACTTGTAAAATTTATGTTTCCCATCGTCCGATCGGGCCACACGCGAAAGACTTTGAAAATATTCGAATTTCATCGTCCGATCGGGCCACACGCGAAAAACTTGTAAAATTTATGTTTCCCATCGTCCGATCGGGCCATACGCGAGAAACTTTGAAAATATTCGAATTTCATCGTCCGATCGGGCCATACGCGAAAAACTTTGAAAAAATTCGAAATTCATCGTCCGATCGGTCCATAAGCGAGAAACTTGTAAAATTTATGTTTCCCATCGTCCGATCGGGCCATACGCGAAAAACTTTGAAAATATTCGAATTTCATCGTCCGATCGGTCCATAGGCGAAAAACTTGTAAAATTTATGTTTCCCATCGTCCGATCGGGCCACACGCGAAAGACTTTGAAAATATTCGAATTTCATCGTCCGATCGGTCCATAGGCGAAAAACTTGTAAAATTTATGTTTCCCATCGTCCGATCGGGCCACACGCGAAAAACTTTGAAGAAATTCGAAATTCATCGTCCGATCGGTCCATAGGCGAAAAACTTGTAAAATTTATGTTTCCCATCGTCCGATCGGGCCATACGCGAGAAACTTTGAAAATATTCGAATTTCATCGTCCGATCGGGCCATACGCGAAAAACTTTGAAAAAATTCGAAATTCATCGTCCGATCGGTCCATAAGCGAGAAACTTGTAAAATTTATGTTTCCCATCGTCCGATCGGGCCACACGCGAGAAACTTTGAAAATATTCGAAATTCATCGTCCGATCGGTCCATAAGCGAGAAACTTGTAAAATTTATGTTTCCCGTCGTCCGATCGGGCCATACGCGAAAAACTTTGAAAATATTCGAATTTCATCGTCCGATCGGTCCATAGGCGAAAAACTTGTAAAATTTATATTTCCCATCGTCCGATCGGGCCACACGCGAAAGACTTTGAAAATATTCGAATTTCATCGTCCGATCGGGCCACACGCGAAAAACTTGTAAAATTTATGTTTCCCATCGTCCGATCGGGCCATACGCGAGAAACTTTGAAAATATTCGAATTTCATTGTCCGATCGGGCCATACGCGAAAAACTTTGAAAAAATTCGAAATTCATCGTCCGATCGGGCCACACGCGAAAAACTTGTAAAATTTATGTTTCCCATCGTCCGATCGGGCCACACGCGAAAGACTTGTAAAATTTATGTTTCCCATCGTCCGATCGGGCCACACGCGAAAAACTTTGAAGAAATTCGAAATTCATCGTCCGATCGGTCCATAGGCGAAAAACTTGTAAAATTTATGTTTCCCATCGTCCGATCGGGCCATACGCGAGAAACTTTGAAAATATTCGAATTTCATCGTCCGATCGGGCCATACGCGAAAAACTTTGAAAA
>CAKOHB010000042.1:1780000-1783840 GCA_934046635.1 Buathra laborator
ATTTTTTTCTCCAAGTCCGATGCAATGCGCGTCAAATATGGACTTTGCGAGAAATTTATTATTTTTTTCTCCAAGTCCGATGCAATGCGCGTCAAATATGGACTTCGCGAGAAATTTATTATTTTTTTCTCCAAGTCCGATGCAATGCGCGTCAAATATGGACTTTGCGAGAAATTTATTATTTTTTTCTCCAAGTCCGATGCAATGCGCGTCAAATATGGACTTCGCGAGAAATTTATTATTTTTTTCTCCAAGTCCGATGCAATGCGCGTCAAATATGGACTTCGCGAGAAATTTATTATTTTTTTCTCCAAGTCCGATGCAATGCGCGTCAAATATGGACTTCGCGAGAAATTTATTATTTTTTTCTCCAAGTCCGATGCAATGCGCGTCAAATATGGACTTTGCGAGAAATTTATTATTTTTTTCTCCAAGTCCGATGCAATGCGCGTCAAATATGGACTTTGCGAGAAATTTATTATTTTTTTCTCCAAGTCCGATGCAATGCGCGTCAAATATGGACTTCGCGAGAAATTTATTATTTTTTTCTCCAAGTCCGATGCAATGCGCGTCAAATATGGACTTTGCGAGAAATTTATTATTTTTTCTCCAAGTCCGATGCAATGCGCGTCAAATATGGACTTCGCGAGAAATTTATTATTTTTTTCTCCAAGTCCGATGCAATGCGCGTCAAATATGGACTTCGCGAGAAATTTATTATTTTTTTCTCCAAGTCCGATGCAATGCGCGTCAAATATGGACTTTGCGAGAAATTTATTATTTTTTTCTCCAAGTCCGATGCAATGCGCGTCAAATATGGACTTTGCGAGAAATTTATTATTTTTTTCTCCAAGTCCGATGCAATGCGCGTCAAATATGGACTTTGCGAGAAATTTATTATTTTTTTCTCCAAGTCCGATGCAATGCGCGTCAAATATGGACTTCGCGAGAAATTTATTATTTTTTTCTCCAAGTCCGATGCAATGCGCGTCAAATATGGACTTTGCGAGAAATTTATTATTTTTTTCTCCAAGTCCGATGCAATGCGCGTCAAATATGGACTTTGCGAGAAATTTATTATTTTTTTCTCCAAGTCCGATGCAATGCGCGTCAAATATGGACTTTGCGAGAAATTTATTATTTTTTTCTCCAAGTCCGATGCAATGCGCGTCAAATATGGACTTTGCGAGAAATTTATTATTTTTTTCTCCAAGTCCGATGCAATGCGCGTCAAATATGGACTTTGCGAGAAATTTATTATTTTTTTCTCCAAGTCCAAAGCAATGCGCGTCAAATATGGACTTTGCGAGAAATTTATTATTTTTTTCTCCAAGTCCGATGCAATGCGCGTCAAATATGGACTTTGCGAGAAATTTATTATTTTTTTCTCCAAGTCCGATGCAATGCGCGTCAAATATGGACTTCGCGAGAAATTTATTATTTTTTTCTCCAAGTCCGATGCAATGCGCGTCAAATATGGACTTTGCGAGAAATTTATTATTTTTTTCTCCAAGTCCGATGCAATGCGCGTCAAATATGGACTTCGCGAGAAATTTATTATTTTTTTCTCCAAGTCCGATGCAATGCGCGTCAAATATGGACTTCGCGAGAAATTTATTATTTTTTTCTCCAAGTCCGATGCAATGCGCGTCAAATATGGACTTCGCGAGAAATTTATTATTTTTTTCTCCAAGTCCGATGCAATGCGCGTCAAATATGGACTTTGCGAGAAATTTATTATTTTTTTCTCCAAGTCCGATGCAATGCGCGTCAAATATGGACTTTGCGAGAAATTTATTATTTTTTTCTCCAAGTCCGATGCAATGCGCGTCAAATATGGACTTTGCGAGAAATTTATTATTTTTTTCTCCAAGTCCGATGCAATGCGCGTCAAATATGGACTTTGCGAGAAATTTATTATTTTTTTCTCCAAGTCCGATGCAATGCGCGTCAAATATGGACTTTGCGAGAAATTTATTATTTTTTTCTCCAAGTCCGATGCAATGCGCGTCAAATATGGACTTTGCGAGAAATTTATTATTTTTTTCTCCAAGTCCGATGCAATGCGCGTCAAATATGGACTTTGCGAGAAATTTATTATTTTTTTCTCCAAGTCCGATGCAATGCGCGTCAAATATGGACTTTGCGAGAAATTTATTATTTTTTTCTCCAAGTCCGATGCAATGCGCGTCAAATATGGACTTTGCGAGAAATTTATTATTTTTTTCTCCAAGTCCGATGCAATGCGCGTCAAATATGGACTTTGCGAGAAATTTATTATTTTTTTCTCCAAGTCCAAAGCAATGCGCGTCAAATATGGACTTTGCGAGAAATATATTTTTCTTTTTCGCCAAGTCCGATGCAATGCGCGTCAAATATGGACTTTGCGATTTTTTTTTTTTTTTTCTCCAAGTCCGAAGCAATGCGCGTCAAATATGGACTTTGCGAGAAATATATTTTTCATTTTCGCCAAGTCCGATGCAATGCGCGTCAAATATGGACTTGGCGAGAGACTAAACATTTTTTTTTTCGTTAAGTCCAATGCAAATATGCGCAATGCCTTGGACTTAGAAAAAAAAATGTTCGACCGGTACGAACTAAACGATCCCGCGGGAAACTCTATTAGCATTTCGACGTTATTTGGTCTCACAGATTTAGGTTTAGATTGAAGCGCGCATGTCGTCGTCAAGCCTTTCGGAAGTATGATTTTTCACGCGCATTGTCTCGGACTGTGCGAATATAAAGAGTAAAAACGTGATTAACAAGTTAATGTTATATTCCGATTCCGCTGTCTCGTCGTACTAGTAGAAAAAAAAAATACACGCAAACTCGTTGATTTTCCATCTGTTGAACGTTCAGTTGCGTAGTATTTGATAATTTAATCGCGTCTGGACCGATCGTACGATGAAAAACGTAAATTACACAGGTTTGTGACGCAAGGTCCGTTAAGACGATAGGCAACGAAAATTTTTCAAGTTTTTCCCATGCGCATCGATCGAACGAAAGGTTTCGATTATTTTCAACGTTTTTCGCGTTTAGACGGATCGAACGAGGTACAACGACTTTTTCGAGTTTCACGCGTGTGGATCGATCGGGCGAAGGATTTAAGATATTTTAAAAGATTATCACGAGTGGACCGATCGGAAAAAGAATTACGACAATTTATAAAGTTTCTCGCGAATGGCCCGAACGGATGATGGGAAAGCTACATTTCACAAGTTTATCGCACATGGACCGATCGGTGAAAGATCTTTCACTAGTTTTAAAGTAACGCGGGGGCCGTATGCGGGAAAGTTCTAAAATTTACGAAATTCATCGCCCGATCGGTCCATGCGCGATAAATATGAACAATTTAATGTTTCCCGTCATCCGATCTGTTCACATGCGAAAAATTCTGAAAATATTCGAAATACTTTTTCCGATCGAGCCACACGCGAGAAACTTGTAAATTTCATGTTTCACATCGTCGAATCGGCTCACGAGCGAGAAACATGTAACATGTATGTTTCTCATCGTCCGATACGTCCATACGCGAAAAAATTTTAAAATATTCGAAATACATCGTCCGATCGGGCCACACGCGAGAAACTTGTAAAATTTATGTTTATGAAACTGTGAAAAAATTCGAAATTTTTCGTCCGATCGGTTCATAAGCGAGAAACTTGTAAAATTTATGTTTCCCATCGTCCGATCGGGCGACACGCGAGAAACTTTGAAAAAATTCGAAATTTTTCGTCCGATCGATTCATAAGCGAGAAACTTGTAAAATTTATGTTTCCCATCGTCCGATCGGGCGACACGCGAGAAACTTTGAAAATATTCGAATTTTATCGTCCGATC